>CM043705.1:24369789-24532289 GCA_023935145.1 Bretschneidera sinensis | reverse complement strand
CCTGGTTTATGTTAATTTAGTCCAGTTTACCCCATTTCTGTGTTTCACATGCTTTTATAGGGTCTTGGAGAAAAGAAGCATTTTTGGCACTTAAAAGAAGAAATCTGGAAATCCTGGAGCAGCTGCTGGCTAGAGTGCGATCGAGCACAATCTTCGGTACGATCGAGAGCACCAGCGCTCGTGCACACACATAGAAGGCTCGAGCGCAGCCTTACGATCGAGCGCACATGTACGGGTGTGAACAGTAATAAGGGTTTTTAGAATCCTAGGGTTTTTAGAAGACTTAAGGGTTTCCTAAACCTTATTAATAGGCCTGTAAAAACACAGAAATGGCACTCAATTTCACTTTTGATTTTTGCTTGGATTTGTAAGCTTAGGAGGAGAATTGACGACTCTTCTGTCAGGTTTATTCTTTCCTCTTTACTTTTATTTTATGAATATGTTTAGCATCACAATCATGTGTAACTAAATCCTAGTAAGGGCTTGGTTGAAGCCCTAATTATGTTTAACCAATAATTCAGTATTGGCGCCTTTGCAATATTCATGTTGTGTTGCTTAACTTGATTAATACCTGTTTTTATTTAAATTCCTCATATATGTGTGTCTTATCAACGTATGCATGTGGTATAGATTAGTTAGCTAAATCAATTTGGATGACTGAGTCCTGGGTTCAACAATAGTAACAAAAGATATCCATGCCAGATTCTTGGGTTAATCAACATGGGAAACAGGGAGTAGATACCATGCCCTAGGTCTCGTGTGGTTGTCGATTTTCACAGATCCTATGCTCTTTTAAGGAGCAACTCAGTAGATACCATGTTGAATCCCTTGAGAAAGAAAAGAGCTAAAGTAGATACCATGCCTAACTCGTTGCTTAGGGAAATCAATAGCTTAAGGAGTAGATACCATGCCTTTAGGTTGACAAACATTAGGTATTCATGACATGAGTAAAGCATTGGCATACTGTTTTGTAGGGGTAGCATGATTAGTGGTGGATATCAAGTCCCTACGCTTTTATTATTATTAATTCGAACTTAATATTTATATATATTTTTATTACTGCGAAACTAATTCTAAGAACGAAATTTACCAATCCCTATGGAAATGATCTCGCACTTGCACACTATGCTACTATTGACCTTGTGCACTTGCAAGTAAAATAAGTTCGATTATTCGCTTATTTATTTAGGTATGATTGTCACAACAAGTTTTTGGCGCCGTTGCCGAGGATTGAACTAAATTTCTTTTTGGAATTATTTTTGTTAATTTTTATTTTATTTTATTTTTATCAAAAATCTAAGAAAATTCTAAATTTCTGTTTTTATGTTCTAGTTTATTTGTGTTTCATCAAATACCTAATTTTTATTTTCTTTTCTTTTTTTTTTGTTCTGTTTCAGGTACTGCGGCAGAAGCTTTCTGTGACACTTGCGATCGAGCGCATTTAAGGTAGAAGCTACCCGAGTAGTAGTGCTGAACTACTGCACTGAAGCTATTTTACCTGATTTATGCACGGGCTTCGATCCAGACATCCAACATTCTTGCCTCTCGATACCGAGCTTAAGCGGACCATCCGACAAAGGCTTAGAAATAACTTTGAAGAGAACGAAGAAGAACTCGAGAATGAAGTACCAATGGCTAAACAGATCGAAAATCAACAACCACCTGAGCGAAGGTCGATGAAGCAATCCTTCATCCCAAGGAACATCTACCAACCATCATGCATTACGTATCAACCTGAGATGGAAGGCAATTACTATATATCTCCGCAAATACTCAGTGCACTGACTCACTTTAGGGGTACACCTAATGAGGATCCACACTTGCACCTCCGGGAGTTCTTCGATCTCTGCAAGTTCCAGCATATCCAAGGCCTAGACTAAGAAGGAATAAGGTTAATTCTTTTCCCTTTTTCCTTAAAAAATAATGCTAAACTGTGGTACAATTCATTGCCTGCAGTTTCTATCCACACTTGGGAGGAATTGGCCAGCAAGTTCCTAAGGAAGTTTTTTCCAGCCCAGAAGACAAGACAAATGAGGAAAGAGATCCAGTCCTTCCAACAGAGGGATGGAGACCTTTTCTTTGACGCATAGGGACACTTTAATGAGCTGCTTCACAAATGTCCACATCACAACCTACCTCAAGATGAGCTGGTACTAGCCTTTTATGAAGGTCTAAATGACATGAATAAAGTTATTGCTGATTCAGGTTGTGGAGGTGTGCTGATGGAGAAGAGAAGTGAGGAAGCCATGGAGCTGTTTGAGGCATTGAGTGAGCACACCCAACAATTCTCATCCAGAGGGAGACAAGGAGTAAAGAGCAAGGGCATGTATGAAGTTAATTTAATTGGTGGAATTCTGACTCAGATAGCTGCTATAGAAAGGAAGCTAGATGTGCTTGTAAAAACCATGACTGCTCAGAATGCCTCACCGAGTCCACAAGCCACACAACATAAGGTATGTGCTTTATGTTCTTAGTTTGATCACACTACTGAGACTTGTCATTTATATTCATCTAAAGATCTCGAGCAAGCGAACTATTTGGGACCAAACAGTGCATATGCAAATACCTATAACCCTGGATGGCGGAACCACCCCAACCTATCATGAAGCAACAATCAAAATGCCTTGAACCTTCAGGGGCAACAAAGGAACTTCCACCAAGCAACCCAACCAGTTCAAGAGTCAAAGAAGAGTGACCTAGAGAATATGGTAAGGCAATTGATAACATCACAAGATCAGTTCATGACTCAGCAAAGACAAACCACTGCAACACATGAGCAAGCAGTTCAAAGACTTGAGGTACAAATGGGGCAACTGGCTAAGGAACTGAGTGGAAGAAATCAAGGTGAGCTTCCAGCCTAACCAATACCTAACCCACGAGGATATCAGCAACTGAATGCCGTGACAACTCTCAAAAATGGGAAGACCATAGGAGCTGATGAGCCCGTACAAGCATCTCCAGATAAAGTGTCTACATCAAAGGTAAGTGAAATGGAGAAGTGGAATGCACCTCCTTTCCCTCAAAGGTTAGTGAAGCCAAAGAAAGATAAATTGTTTGATATTTTTGAAACTTTGAGCAAAGTAAAAATTAATATTCCCTTATTAGATGCAATTAAACAAATTCCTGCTTATGCTAAATTTTTAAAAGATTGTTGCACTAATAAAAGAAAGTTTCAGGAGCATGAAACAGTGGCTCTAACTGAAGAGGTAAGTGCGGTATTATTAAGAAAACTACCACCAAAGCTACAAGATCTGGGTAGTTTTACTATTCTTTGCAGGATAGGTGACCAGTTTTTTGAGCGTGCACTATTGGATCTAGGAGCAAGTGTCAATTTGCTACCATACACAGTAGTTGAAAAGCTAGGTTTGAGGGAGCTTCAACCAACCTCCATCACTTTGCAATTGGCAGATAGAAGCATCAAAAGACCTAGAGGTATACTTGAGGACGTCTTGGTAAAAGTAGGTGAGTTTATTTTGCCTGCTGACTTCATTGTGTTAGATATGGAAGAATGCCATATGCCATTACCTCTGCCCATCATCTTAGGAAGACCCTTTATGAGAACTGCTGATACAATCATTAATGTGAAAAAGGGTATTGTAAGTATGACGATAAATGGTGAGACAATAGAATTTAAGATATTTGATACACTGAAATTACCCCAAGATGATAATGATGATGAATGTTTTAATGAACGTATGATGCAAAGTGTTGTTAAGCAAGTTTTTCAGGTCCATCACACTGATCCATTGGAGGCCACCCTCACCCATAGCTTCACGAATTCGGATGTTAAGCCAGAATCTGAAGATATTACTGATGACATCTTTGAAACTGTGCACCTCCCTGAAGTCTATCCTATGCATCCAAGACCGGGTGATACGAAGAAGTTGCATTTGAATAAGCTGGAACAATTGAGTCTTGATGACTATGTAGCACCACCAAGAGCACTTGAGCCACATGCAGTGGGCTTTAAGTACTCCCTGCCAAAAGACTAAAGTTGCAGCTGCAATAGAGCGCGCTTAAGCAATTCAGAATTTGATAAATATGTAGCTCAAGCGCCTCTATTGAGATCAGTGGTACTGAGGCCACTGAGTACGCACTTTCTGCCACAAGTGCGATCGAGCGCACTTCACAATGCGATCAAGCGCACGTGGGGCAAAAATTCACGTGTTGGTTATAAACACACTTCCACATTCCACTCACGATACGCTCAATCGCACTCTCTCTTTTTGTCTCTCGCACTCACAGTCACCAGTACCTTTTCGACTGCACCATCTAAAGACCAGCAGTGAGAGCGATAACCCGTCTGGCTGAAGACATAAAACTTAGCGCTCATGAGAGGCACCCCACAGCATATCCTTTTTATTTTTCTTTTTCATATTGTCTTTAATTTATAATTAGTATTTATTGTTTCGTATTATTATTCCTTGTTTTCCAGTTTTATGTTTGTTTTTCTTTTTCCAAGACAGAGTGAGTGCATCCAGTTGAAGTTTGGGGGCATTCTACGAGCTATACCCGCCATATAGTTCTCCATCTCCCAGGTCAGATCCTTCCATGTTATTCACACATTGAGGACAATGTGCAATTTAAGTTTGGGGGTATGGGGAACACACTCACACACACCCACTATGTCCCAAATTTTTGTTTTTTTTATAGATAAATGCATGTTCATACTATTCTAAAATTTTTGGGTGATCTAAACAAAACATCATGATTTGACTTCATAAGTGAGCTTAAAACTTTGAACATATGGGCTAATAGTTAAGTTTTAAACCTTAATCACTTACTTTTAGCCATTTAAGGATTCACAAGTTTGACCTAAACTAACACGAGCACATTAGCACATAATTGTGTGGGGTATGACATGTAATTGTAATATGTATGTTTCTTCGGCTTGACTATGAACTGGATGACTTGTTAGATTCACACTTTGGCATAGGAAAATAGAAAAAAATTGTTATTGCTCAAAAAAGAAAAGTGCTCCTAATGATCAGTAAACAAATTTTCCACTGAGTAACTGGCCCTCTTACCTCAGTAAGCAGTGAGTGTCACGTCAAAAGGTGGGAATTTTGCTCACAATGAAAAAAAAAGAACTTTCCACCGAGTAACTGGCCCTCTTGCCTTAGTAAGCAGTGAGTGTCACGTCAAAAGGTGGGAATTCTGATTGGTAGCATTAAGACCAGTTAGTTTCGTAGCCTTTTTGACTCGAGTTAGTAAGTCCTTAGGGGTGTCTTTACACCTAATGCCCTAAAACCATCTGGTTTGGGAGTCATTGGCTAAACACTTGCTACATGAGTCAAATAGAAAGTTTAAGGGAACTAAACTTTGCAAAAATCTCACAATAAAAGAAAAAAAGAAAAACTATGTCATTTTTGTTAGTTCTAATAGGAAATTTGGTGAATCTTGAGACACCGAAACACTACACATTAGAGTTATTTGGAAACCTAATCTTTTATGTGATAGTTCATCACATACTAAAATCAAACTTGTGATGTCTTAACCTGCCTCATGAAGGTGATTAGCGTTCAAAACTCTTATTCATTGCAAAGATGTGTTTGTATTTGTTAAGCTTACTCATGAATGCACATCATGGTTTTGTGTGATACCTAAACTTTTGTGGACACCATGAATATTGGATTTATCTGTGTGTCATTATTTTTCATTTTAGTTTTTAGTTTTGCATTGCTAAGGGACTAGCAATATGTAAGTTTGGGGTGTGATAGGTTCTTAAATATTCATATTTAAGCCCCTTAATTTACATTTGTTAAGTCCTAGTTTATGTTAATTTAGTCCAGTTTACTTCATTTTTGTGTTTCACATGCTTTTATAGGGTCTTGGAGAAAAGAAGCATTTTTGGTACTTAAAGGAAGAAATATGGAAATCTTAGAGCAGCTGCTGGCTAAAGTGCGATCGAGCGCACTAGTGCTCGTGCGCACACATAGAAGGCTCGAGCGCAGCCTTGCGATCGAGCACACATGTACGGGCGTGAACAGTAAACTACAGCACTTACTTTGGAAATAAGGGTTTTTAGAATCCTAGGGTTTTTAGAAGATTCAAGGGTTTCCTAAACCTTATAAATAGGCATGTAAAAACACAGAAATGGAACTTTTAATTTTACTTTTGATTTTTGCTTGGATTTGTAAGCTTAGGAGGAGAATTGACGACTCTTCTCTCGGGTTTATTCTTTCCTCTTTACTTTTATTTTATGAATATGTTTAGCATCACAATCATGTGTAACTAAACCCTAGTAAGGGCTTGGTTGAAGCCCTAATTATGTTTAACCAATAATTCAGTATTGGTGCCTGTGCAATATTCATGTTGTGTTGCTTAACTTGATTAATACCTGTTTTTATTTAAATTCCTCATACGTGTGTGTCTGATCAACATATGCATGTGGTATAGATTAGTTAGTTGAATCAATTTAGATGACCGAGTCCTGGGTTCAATAATAGTAACAAAAGATATCCACGCCGGATTCTTGGGTTAATCAACATGGGAAACCAAGAGTAGATACCATGCCCTAGGTCTCGTGTGGTTGTCGATTTTCACAAATTCTATGCTCTCTTAAGAAGCAACTCAGTAGATACCATGCTGAATCCCTTGAGAAAGAAAAGAGTTAGAGTAGATACCATGCCTAACTCATTGCTTAGGGAAATCAATAGCTTAAGGAGTAGATACCATGCCCTTAGGTTGACAAACATTAGGTATTCATGACATGAGTAAAGCATTGGCATACTGTTTTGTAGGGGTAGCATGATTAGTGATGAATATCAAGTCCCTACGCTTTTATTATTATTAATTCAAACTTAATATTTATATATCTTTTTACTACTGCAAAACTGATTCTAAGAATGAAATTTACCAATCCCTATGGAAATGATCTTGCACTTGCACACTATGCTACTATTGACCTTGTGCACTTGCAAGTAAAACAAGTTCGATTATTCACTTATTTATTTAGGTAAATAATCGTCACAACAAGGAGAAAGAGAAGGAGGAGAAAGAGAAGAAGAAGATGGAGAATGAGAATAAGGAGAAGGAGGAGAAGGAGAAAAAGGAGAATGAGAAGAAATAGAAGAAGAAAATGGAGAAGGAGAAGAAGGAGAAGGAGAAAGAGAAGGAGAAGATGAAGAATGAGAAAGTGGAGAAGGAGAAGAAGGAGAAGGAGAATGAGAAGAATGAGAAGGAGGATAAGGAGAAGGAGAAGAAGAAGAATGAGAAGGGGGAGAAAGAGGAGGGGGAGAAGAAAGAGGATATGGAGAAGAAGAAGGAGGAGAAAAAGAAGAATAATGAAGAAAAGAAGAAGAAAAAGAACGAAAATAATGAGAAGGAGAAGAAGGAGAAAGAGAAGAATGAGAAGGAGAAGAAAGAGAATGAAGAAGAAGAAGAAGAAGAATGATGATGATGATGATTCTAGTAATAACAAGGATTTTTATTAGTTAATGGTAAGATAATTATTTTTGTGGATGATAAGAATTATATGAGTTGCATGACAAATAAATTGTATACATTGTGTGATTTATTTATTGCCATTTGCATGAGCTATTTTTTAAATAGATTGTATCGATTATCATGTATTAATATTTCCAACTTTTCTTGGAAAAGGGATGCCACGAGGTAGAGGTCGAGCACTTAGAGATGCAAAGGGAAAAGGCCGTGGACTAGGTCCTACGAGCTTGGCAAGGAGAAGAAGAAAAATGAGGGAAAAGTAGAGAAGAAGGAGGACGAGAAAGAGGATGAGAATGAGGAGAATGAGGAGAATGAGGAGAAGAAGGAGAAGAAGAGGAAGGAGGAGAAGGAGGAGGAGAAGAAGGTGGAGAAGGAGGAGAAGAATGAAAAGGAGAAGGATAAGAACCAAGGAGAAGGAGAAGGAGAAGGAGAATGAGGAGGTTAAGAAGGAGAAGAAAAAGAAGAAGAATGATGATGATGATGATAATTCTAGTAATAACAAGGATTCTTATTAGTTAATGATATGATAATTATTTTTGTGGATGATAAGAATTGTATGAGTTGCATGACAAACAAATTGTATACATTGTGTGATTTCTTTATTGTCATTTGCATGAGCTATTTTTTAAATAGATTATACCAATTATCATGTATTAACATTTCCAACTTTTCTTGGAAAATGGGATGCCACGAGGTAGAGGTCGAGCATTTAGAGATGCAAAGGGAAAGAGCTGTGGACAAGGTCCCATGAGCTTGGCAGGGAGAAGAAGAAAAATGAAGGAAAAGTAGAGAAGAAAGAGGATGAGAATGAGGAATAAGGAGAAGAAGGAGAAGAAGGGGAAGGAGGAGAAGGAGGAGGGGAAGAAGGTGGAGGAGGAGAAGAAGAATGAGAATGAGAAGGATAAGAACCAAGGAGAAAGAAAATGAGAAGGAGAAGGAGAAGGCAGAGGTGAAGGAGAAGGAGATATAGAAGAAGAAGGAGAAGAAGAAGAAGAAGAATAAGGAGAAGAAGAATGAGAAGAAGAAGAAGAGGAAGAAGAAGAAAAAGAAGAAGAAGAAGATGATGATGATGAAGAAGAAGAAGAAGAAGAAGAAGAAGAACTTAGTGCTCATGGGAAGCACCCCATAGCATATCCTTTTGTTTTTATTGTTTTTTCATATTTCTTGTCATTATTTATTTTTAATAATTTTTGTTTTCCAGTATTACTTTGGTATTTCTTTTTCAGGGGCAATGTGTGCATCAGTTCAAGTTTAGGGGTGTGCTATGAGCCATGCCAGTCCAGCTAGTTCTCCATCTCTCAAGTAAGCTCTTTCCATGTTATTCACACATTGGGGACACTATGTACTTTAGGTTTGGGGGTATGGGAGACACATTCACACACACTTTGTCCAAGTTTTTTTTATATATTATTGAAAAGATAAATGTATGTTCATGATTTTTTTGAAATTTTGGTTGATCTAAACAAATATTGTGATGTGATTTCATTAATGAGCTTAAAATTTTGAACACATTATCTGATAATAGAGTTTTAAAGTTTAGTTACTTACTTTAGGCATTTAAGAATTCACATGATCTAATCTGACATGAGCACATTAGCAGATAATTGTGTGAGGTTTGACATGTGATTTTCATGTGTATGTTTCCATGGCTTAACTGAAACTGGATGACTTGCTGGATGAACACTTTGGCATAGAAAAATAGGAAAAAAAAGAGAAAAAAATGCTCATGATGATCATTAATAAACTTTTCACTGAGTAACTGGACCTCTGCCCTCAGTAAGCAGTGAGTGTTCACGTCAAAATGTGAAAATTTTGCTCATAATGATCATTGATAAACTTTTCACTAAGTAATTGGACCTCTTGCCTCAGAAAGCAGTGAGTGTTCACGTCAAAATGTGAGAATTTTGCTTGGTAGCATTAAGGCCAGTTTAGTTTCATAGCCTTTTTTACTCGAGTTAGTAAGTCCTTATGGGTGTCTTTACACCTAATGCCCTAAAACCATCTGGTTTAGGAGTCATTGACTCAACACTCGCTATATGGGTCAATTAGAAAGCTTAAGGAAACTAAATATGGTAAGCCTCATAATAAAAGAAAGAAAGAAATAAAACTATGTCATTGTTGTTCATTCTGATGGAAAATTCTGTGAATCATGAGACATTGAGACATTGCATATTAGAATTTTTTGGAAGCTTCATATTTATATGCTAGTTCACGTTACACTGATTTGAGCTTGTGATGCCCCAGCTGGCCTTTAGTAAGTAATTAGATTTTAACATTTCTATTTATTGCGAAGATGGGTTTATCTTTTTAAGCTTGCTCATGAATAAATATCATGGTTTTGTGGGATAATTAAATTTTTGGATACCATGAATGATGGATTTATCTTTGTGTTCTTTGTTTTTCATTTAGTTTTTTTTATTTATTTTGTTTTGCTAAGGGACTAGCAAAACGTAAGCTTGGGGTATTTGATGAGTGCCAAATATTGCATATTTTGGCCCCTTAATTTACATTTGTTAATTCTTTAGTTGTGTCCTAATCTGATATTTTGTGTTAGTTCTATGATTTTTAATATTTTGTAGGATTATAAAGGAAATTGGGGATTTAATGTGAAAAAAATGCAAAAGTTGGAATCTGCTATTACAATCGAGCACAGGAGACCTACGAACGAGCGCAACAATGCCCAAGTATTTATTTATATGTTTAGCTTAGGAATTTGTTACTTTGAGTTTTTTTTTCATTGTTTTACAGATTTACAAGCACTTGGAAAGGAGTTTCACTAAATTGCCGGAATTGCTCGAACAGATCAGTCATTTTTGTGGATTAAACTGTATGGATTCAAGAAGAACTAGGAGATAAGCCATATATCCTTGGAAAGATCCAGATTTCTATTTTTTGGAGAATTTTATAGCTCATAAATATGATTTTTCTAGAGAAAGTTATGGCAGTTTTAGTAGACAAAGGTCAGGCTGTGCGTGATTTCAACATGGCAAAAGTGATTTTTGCGGATTAAACTGTAATGATTCAGAAAGAAACAAGAGATGAACCATATATGCTTGGAAAGATCTGCATGTCTATTTTCTAGAGAATTTTACAGCTCATAAATATGATTTTTCTAGAGAAAGTTATGGCAGTTTTAGTAGACAAAGGTCAGGCTATGCATGATTTCAGCGTGGCCAGAAGTTTTGAAGGGCATGTGAAGGCTTAAATCCCACATCCCACATCCCACATCGGTTGGAGACACATTCTACATCCAACATCCCACATTGGTTGGAAACATATTGCACTCATGGAGTTTCTCTATAAAAGCCCCATTTCACTTCATCTTCAGGGGTGCAATCTCGGAGGCTTTGCTACCAAGGGGTGCAATCTGGAGGATTTTGCTACCAATCGGGGGAAGTGCCTCACAGCAGCTGTGTTGTGAGTTTTAAATTACTCGCAAGCATACGAGTCATTTGCAATATAGTGTTGTGCAAGTGCGAGGTCAAATCCACAGGGAATTGCGTCGTGAAAATGTAATTTTATCTAAACTAAACTTATCTTAACCTAGTTCCGAGTTTTGAATTATATGTTGCAAAACAAATAAAAACTAATTCTAAATTGATTTAAAACTAATAATAAAGACACTAAGGTTTCTGAATCCACCCCACTAAAGTTAAGCATATATCTTCATGTTCTAAAAATAGCCTATCAAAACATTCTATGAATCCAACTTAAAACAAAAAACAACAAATATCTCAATTAAACCAAAAGCATCCAATGTATCCATTTTTAACAAATCACAAAAGAAATCTAATTTAATCAAAAACAATTTGATGTATCCATTAGATGAAACACACGGAATATCCAACAGAACAATTTAAATGCAATCAATTATAAGATTTTACTCAAATAATTAACAGAACATTTATACTAAAAAAAACATCAGAATTGTATAAACAAATCTGAAACTATTATGCCAAACAACGACGAGGCTTTATCTTCAACCTTAGTTGAAGATTTTAGCTACTCATAATCATGAAACTAGAGTTCATAATAAAAGTACTAAACATTAAACTAAAAAAAACAGTAAATTAAAACTGACTATACATGGGAGAAATTTCACTCGCTGTTGGGCGGCACTTCCCCTCGTGGTAGCAAAGCCTTCGGGATCCACCAGAATGCTAGCAGACATCCACCGGATTGCACCAAATGGCACCAGGAATTGCACACTAAAGATGAAGTGAAGAGGGGCTTATATAGGGAAACATCATAAGTGCAATATGTTTCCAATCCGATGTGGGATACTGCAGATTCCAGCTTTTGCTTTTTGACCTTTGTCAACTAAAACTACCATAACTTTCTCTAGAAAAATCATTTTATTGATCCGTAAAATTCCCCAGAAAATAGACATCTGAATCTTTCCAAGAATATATGGATCATCTCTTGGTTCTTCTGGAATCAATACAGTTAAATCCTCAAAAATGGCTGATCTGTCACGTTGAAATCATGCACAACCTGACCTTTGTCTACTAAAACTGCTATAACTTTCTCTAAAAAAATCATTTTATTGATCCGTAAAATTCTCCATAAAATAGATATCTGGATCTTTCCAAAAATATATGGCTCATCTCCTGGTTCTTCCTGAATCAATACAGTTTAATCCTAAAAAATGGCTTATCTGTACGAGCAATTCTGGCAATTTAGTGAAACTCCTTTCCAAGCTTGTAAAACTGTAAAACAACGAAAACCAACTCAAAGTAACGAATTCCTAAGCTAACAAATGTAAATTAAGGGGCCAAAATATGCAATATTTTTCACTCATCAAGCTGCGAGTGAAATTTCTCTCTCCATGTATTGTTAGTTATAATTTATTTCGTTTGAGTTTTAAAGTTTAATGTTTAGCACTTTAATTGTGAAATTTATTTTCATACACGACTCATCCAAAGTTAATTAGATATCCATTGTGATTCTAAAGTAAATGGATACATTGGATAATATGGTTTAGTTAAGGTATTCGTTGTGATTTGTATATCGATGGATTCATGGAATTATTTGCTAAAATTACTTTTATATAGAACATGAAGATATATGCTTTACTTTGGTGGGGTGGATTCAGAAACCTTAGTGCATTTATCATTTGTTTTTGTTGGGAATTTTCCTAAGAATTAAAGGATAGAGATTGCAGCATCAGGTGCAGGTTGGCGCCGCAGCACAAGGTGTGTACGTCGCGGCCTCCAGCAAAGGAGGAAGTTCTTCCCCCAGGTGTGCGCCGCGGCGCCCAGCAACTGGAGGTGTTTTGCCCTGTTGTACGGCACGGCCTGCCCTGTTCTGAGCCGCGGCGTAAGGCACACTTGATACCTTATTTTTAGCACTTTGAGATGGTGTGTAGGACTTGGTTAAAATGCACAAGATTACTTAGACCTCTTTGAGGGCCATGATTGTTTGGTTCTCAAGATCTAAGGGTTGAGATTGACTTCAAGATTGGTTAAAGAAGTTGTTGCTCTATATAAAGGGTCATCTAGGAGCAATAAAAAAAACACCAAGTGTGAGAGTGCAAAGATACAAAACAAAAGAAGAGATCTCACTCAAATCTTCAGAGGTGTTTCGAGTGAGAGAGAGTATACAAGAGTAGGGGTTCAAGGGCTTTGTAATTGGAATTTTCTTGAGGAAAATTGCAGGAAAACACTTAGTTCTTATCTCTTTCTTTTCTCTTCTTTCATTCATCAAGAACAAGAGGGTTCTTGATGAGGTGTTTTTGTAATTGCAAGAACTCACTGATTTAGTGCAGAGAGCTCGGAGGAGCTCACGGCCACGTAGACAAATTGTCGTACCTCGATAATAATTGCTTGTGTTTTCTCTTTTATGGTTTGATTCTTGTTTTAGTAAATCATTTTGGATTTGGGGGTTTGGAAATATCACAACTTGGGATTCTTGCATGAGGTGATTTTCAAACAGTTTTTAAATCAATTTAGTTTAGTTTATATTTTTTGCACGATACAATTCAAAATTCGGAACTAGGTTAAAATAGGCTTAATTTAGATTAAAAAAATATATTTTCACAACGCAATTCCCTGTGGATTCGACCTCGTACTTGCACACACTATATTACAAATGACTCATACGCTTGCGAATAATTTAAAATCTACAGCCAGACTTTTCAATTTTCCTCAATTAGGTCTCCAAGAGAAATAAGTGCACAGTTCTTCTCAACTTATTCCCTATAATAGTGCTTCAATCTTTGACCATTAACTTTGAATATATTCCTTGTCTTTTCTTTCAAGTCTATTGCTCCAAAAGAGGAAACACTGTTGTCGGGAAACCACCCTCAAGATGCCCAGGTAGTGACTTCCAAACACCCAAGTCTAGAATGACTTGTAAAGAAAAGAGACAACAAACGAAGCAAGAAAGAACACAAGCAATTTGTTATCGAGGTTTGGCAATTTGCCTACGTTCCCGTGAGCTCCTCCAAGCCCTCTGCACTAAATTAATAAGTTCTTACAAGTTACAACAACTCCTCTCCAAGAAACCTCTTATACTTGAAGAACGAAATAAGAGAGAAAAGAAAGTGATAAGGTCTTGAGTTACCCTGGAATTTTCCCCAAGAAAATTTCACTTACAAGTCCCTTGAATCCCCAATCTATACTACTCTCTCTCTAAGCATCCAGCCTCTCTACAATGAGATCTCTCCTGTGTTTAGTGTCTTTGCACTCTCACACACCCATGTGTTCTATTTCACACACACTCACATGTCATCACATGTTATGTCACACACCTATTGAGATTGAAGCTAGGTGACCCTTTATATAGTGCACCACTTCTTGAACCTATCTTGAAGGTCAATCTCCACCCTTAGATCTTGAGAACCAATCAATTATAGCTCCTCATCAATCCTAAGTGATCCTGTGTGTTTTGATCATGCCTCACGCACCATTTGAAATGCTGAAACATAAGCATCAGGTGTGCCTTCAAGCTGCGGCTTAGAATAGGGCATTCCATGGCCTAGAGAGGGGGAAGGTTTCTTGTCATGCTAGAGGCCGCAGCCTGGGGTGGCTGAGCCTCTGTGCACAGGGCTGTACCGCGGCCCGCACACCCTGGGCCGCGGTGCACAGCCCCTCTCCCACCTTTGTCTAAGTGTTTAAACTCAAACCCATTGTGCAGAGGACTCAGGATCCAAACTCAACTTGAGTCACCATTCATCCGACTCCAATCCCAAGAAGTCCAAGGCAATGATTAAACTTACTTAGAGGTAGAACTTTGGTGCCTAAATCTACAGGATTTTCTTCCATTGCGACTTTGTCCATATGAATGAATCCTTTCGTACCATTTTCTTGAATGAAATGATACCGAACATCCATATGCTTAGTCCTCTCATGGAACACCGGGTTCCTACACAAGTGCCACACACTTTGGCTATCCGAAGACACCACCACCTACTCTTTTAGGACCTTCCACTTGTCCAACAACCCTTTGCATCACATAGTCTCCTTTATGGCTTCCGTAGCCACTATGTATTCTGCTCCGGTTGTTAAGAGTGCTACCATCGGCTGCCATTGAGCCTTCAAGTACCTCAGCAACCACTTCATCCCAAGCCAAAGCTCCTTTCCAGGATTACTCACAAATCTGCTGAGAACATCTATTGCTTGAGAAATGTCGAGTCTAGTGCTTATCATCAAGAACATGACTAATCCAACTTCACTAAAGTAAGGAACCTTATCCATTTCCTTCTTCTCCTCATCCGTTCCAGGAGATTGTCCGCTGGAGAACTTGAAATGACCAGTAAAGGGAATCTTCACTGGTTTAACATCTTCCATAGACAACTTGTACAACATCTTTTTTATGTAGGAAGACCGAGAAACTTTCAACCTATTTCTCTCCCTTTCTCGAATTCTTCTCATCCCAAGGATCTTTTGTGCAAAGCAAAGATCCTTCTTCTCGAACTCCTCACTGAGTTGAGATGTCAACCTTTCTATCCTCTCCCTGCTGTTCCGAACCAACAACATATCACCAGCATAGATGAGGATAATTACCACTTTCTCCACCTTGTGTCCAGATGAGAAGGTTTCTGTGAAATCTATGCCTCCTCTTTGAGTGAACCCCTTCGCCACCAGCCTAGCCTTATTCTGGACTTCATACCCTGGAGGGTTCCCTTCTTTGACCTTGTAAGTGCACTTACAATCCATAACTCTCTATTTTTTTAGAATGTGCACCAATTCCCAAGAGTTGATCTTCCTCAAAGAATCCATTTCTTCCTCCATAGCTAGCTTCCATCTTGACGAATCCTTACATCCTATGGCATCAATGTAAGTCTCTGGTTCACTTATCCCTCCTTTTATCAAAGGAGCTACTGCATTCACAGCTGCAAAACCATATCTCAAAGGTGATCTGACCAGCCTTATTTCCCGGTCCCTTGTGAGCTGATAGTCATTTTGACTTACTGCATCATCCTCTTCTAGTTCAGCCTTCTCATGAGTGTCTTAAGCTTGGCATTCATCAATGGGCTCTACCTGGTTCGAACCCTCTTACCTTCCTTGCTCTACCTGAACTGAATATTCCTTAATGCTACGCTCCACAAATACCTAATTGGTTTGCCCACTAGCCCCTGCAGAGTTAGTTTTCTCCAAATAGGAAAATAACAATTCATTAAAAATGATATCCCTACTTATTATGAATTTCAATCCTTTTTGCTCTAAGGACCACAATCTTTACCCCTTAGCCCCTTCCCCATATCCTAGAAACACACATTTTCTAGATCTTGGGCTAAGTCTATCATCCTTTTGATGTGCATACGCAGCACACCCAAAAGTTCTAAGGTTATCAAACTTAGGGGGTTTACCACTCCACAGCTCCAATGGAGTCTTAAGGACCATAACCCTATAGGGTGATCTATTAACCAAATACGCAGTAGTAGACACCGCTTCCCCCCAAAAACATTTGAGTAATCCGGATCCATTTAACATGCACCTAACCTTTTCCCTAAGGGACTTATTCATCCTCTCAACAACTTCATTTTGCTGAGGTGTTTTCATAACCGTTCTATATCTTAGAATCTCATTTAACTTACAGAATTGATCAAGTTCTTTGTTAAAAAATTCTAAGCCATTATCGGTTCTTAACACCTTAACTACCCTGCCCGTTTGAGTTTCCTCCAGTTTTTTCCACACCACTAATTTATTCAAAGTATCTGATTTATTTTTAAGCAAATAAACCCAAACCTTTCTTGAATAATCATCAATTAAAAACAGAAAGTAAAGATTACCTCGCTGTGTTGGTGTTCTTGCTGGTCCCCAAAGGTCCGCATGAATATAGTGTTAGATTATGATAAACTGAATGTCTAATTGCTTCATCATTATGCATACTTGACATCTAGTGAATGAGTATTAATCCTTGTTTAATATCTCCCTCACTCAAGATAGCATAGATAAACAAATTTCGTGCTAAGACTCAAGACTAAAAATTTTCTTAAAGGTCCAGTCGATTGGTAAGTCTATCCCAATCGACTGGAAAGTCTCTACCTAATTTCCCAGTCGACTGGTAAGTCAATACCAGTCGACTAGTTCATCTAGATTTTGTTTGGAGCCAATTTTTTTGAAATGCAGTTATCAACCCAGTCAACTGGTATAAACTACCCAGTCGACTGGTATATGTCTGCCAGTTTATCCAGTCGACTGGTACCTAGATCCAGTCGACTAGTATGCAAAATCTTTCATCTCTACAAAGGACCCAGTCGACTGGTATCCTTACCCCAGTCGACTGGTATCGCGATTCTATAAATAGTCACTTTATTTTTTCCAGATTTTCACACCATTTTCAAAAACCCTAGCTTTCTCTCTCTACAAAATCTCGCCATTTTGATCCAAAAACCTTCAAAACACTACCCAAACACATTGATCTACTCATCCAAAACTTCTTTTTTAACTTTCTACGGTTGAAATCTCCTATTTCCACCAAAAACTCCTTTTACCCAAAAAAGCCTTTTTTTCCCAAAAATGACCGATATAATCCGAGTTAAATACACCACTGAGGAACCAAATACGCCTACAAGGTCAAGGTCCACCAAATCAATGGTTCCGAATTCGAGAGGGAAGGGCGTGATAGGCTCATCTAGCAAGAAGCCCATAACAGAGCTAGATGATACTCTGTTTACTAGCCCATAATTCCGTTATCTGCCTTAAGAAAATCATGATGGGTAGAGTTATCGACTTCGACTCTATTCGTCATGGTAACTTTGATATACTGCCTGCCTTTGAGGCTATTAACTTGACCTCACTAGTCAAGATTCATGAGAAGTACTACCCTAGACTAATTCACCAATTCTATGCGAACTTGGTGAAACCCAGTCCACTAGCTCTGAGGTTCAGAACCAGTGTCATGGGTGTGGAGTTTGAGGTCACTACTGACCTCTTGATGAACATTTTGAGAATCCCTGTGGGAGGGATCCAATGGAGTCTGGATGGATGGTCAGACAATTTTGAGATTGAGGAGACGTGTCATATAGTTAGAGGTGACCCTAACTATGTGTTCAGACCCACTACATTTCACACATGTAGTGATATTCCCCTAGACTCGAAATTGTTCAACCTCATAGTAAGTTGGACCATCCACCCGAGACTAGGGAGTCGGGGGTATCTATCTAAAATAGATACCATATTGATTTGGTGACTTAAAACTGGGCACCACTTCAATATATACCCCCTGCTGCTCGCCAATATGCTTAATGGCGAAGCGAGCGACTCTGGATATCTTCCCTAGGGGATGCTTATTACGCTCAAACTCCAGCACTTTTAGGTGCCTCTCCCAGCCTCCAAGGCTCAGGATATAAGGCCAAAGGACATCATCAATGTTTCCTCGCTGAAGAAGATGGGATGCACAGTTCGCGACGGCTTCATCTACTCCAAGGTCGGGAAGCACATTCGGATTGGAGAGGATGACAATAGTGATGATGAGGATGCTGTTGTTACTGTTGATATGGATATGGATGCACGAGCACCTCCTATGGGTGACTCGAGTACTGGTCAGGCTGGGTACGGCGATCTACTTCAGGCTATCATGAGCCTCCAGCTGACCATGCAGTCCGGGATTCCAAACTTTGAGCTCCTCCATTGAGACCTTTCGGGATAACTTTGAGCTGCACCGAGAGCGCACCGAGAGTTCCTTGGCTGAGATTCGGGATCTCATTCATGACGGCTCAGACTATCCCGCTCCATGAGTCGTTGTCCTATCTTTCTTTCGATGTACTTAATGTAGACCTTTTCGTTGTTCTTAGCACAAACATATCTTCATTTTGATGTAGTTTCTTTATTTGTACTTTTGTTATGGCTCTACGAAGCCTACATTGTATAGACCTTTGTTGTAATGACTATGATTTCACCTTTGATCTATTTCATGTACTTGCTTTACATATGTCTGCATGCTTTATATCTCTTTAAATTCAGATATATGCTTTAATACTGCTTCTGCTTGTATAGAAACTTCCAATACTTCTCGGGAACGCTTTTAAACTCCAAATGATGCCAAATTTTTGCATACTAGTTTCTTTATGCATGCTTTTGATGACTATGCTAGCCATATAGCTTAGTTTTTAGTTTATTGCTCCATTTTCTGCTGTTGTCAAAACAGGGGAGAAAAATAAGAAAATGTGAAAACTAAGTGTAAACTCAAGCTAATGCATAGATTTAAGGGGAGCATTGCTCCAAAGATCTTGATATATGATTATATATGTTGTCTTGGTTGGTTGAGTTGTATATAAACTGCGTTTGATCATTTTATAGGTTGGCTTTATTCAAAAAAACAAAAGAGACTCTGCCCGATTTTCCAAAAAATCCAACACTTAGTTTCTTAACTGTTTTTTTTCTCATGAGTTTTGTCATCATAAAAAATGGGGAGATTTTTTACTCTCATCTATATTTTAATAATGAAAAAACATAACTCTTATCATACTAACGATTCTATCTAAGTGTATTAAGCAATAAGAGCATTCAATCAAGGATCAAGGTGCAAAAACTCAACCCAAGTGAAGACAGAAGAACTAGTATAGGTCTAAGGTATTATAAACAAGTTGTAAGTCTCACTTGTGAAGGTAAAAAGCTTGTCTTATGGCTCATTTGAAAAGCATTTTAAATAGAACCTTTTAAACAAACGTTTTAAAGTAAAAACTCTTCAAAACATGAAAACCGGGTTGTTAAGCAACCCAGTCGACTGGGTACTTATACCAATCTTCTGGTATAAGGGACAGTATGTTCCCAGTCGACTGGGTCAAACATACCAGTTGACTGGTACTTTAGACAAAAGTATCCCAATCAACTAGTAAGTCATACCCAGTTGACTAGTAATTTGGGTAAAAGGTTTTCAGTCGACTGGTAAGTCATACCCAGTCGACTGGTACCTTCAACAATCTTAAAAATGTGATTTTTAAGCATGACCCAGTCGACTGGTACTAAGACCCAGTCGACTAGTAGTTCAAAAAATATGACCGTTGGGACGCGAGAATTCAGCACAACTTGCACAAATTTGAACCAAATCAGTTCAAAACGGCCATATAACATGAAGGCTATATATACCTACTCTATTGAGTATTTAAAAAAAAAAGAGGAATATACATTCAAACAAGTTTTTACTCATTGAAACTCAAAAAGCTTTGAAAAATTGATTGTTGAGACATTCTTCAAGCTTTACCTAGAAAGAGAGACATTATTCAGTTGTATAAGTTTCCATTGTTGTCTCTCTACCATTTACTTTACAGCATTTATTTTAAAGGGATTACTTCCGAGAGGAAGGGGATTGCTTCCGAGAGAAAGGGATTGTAAGGTTTGTGCAACACCCGTGAAGTTGTACAACTAAGTTTCTTAGTGGATTATTTCAAGGAGGTTCCTTGAAGAGAGTGGACGTAGGGTCGGAACGAATCCGATATTGCCGAACCACTATAAACTGAGTTTGCCTTCTCTATTCCTTAAACTCTTTTATTTACAGTACATTACTTGTTTACATGCTTGTTGGTTATCTGTTTTTATAAACTTATGTTTAATCCATGATAGTTTTTAAAAACCCAATTCACCCCCCCTCTTAGGTTGAAACCTTAATCTACAGATAGTTAGAATGGTAGTTGGTTACTCTTTGTATTGATCTCTCATTGGCATTGTACACCCATTTATAGAATCAATCCATAATCAAGAAATATTTTGTTTTGCAATTTCTTTCCTCTCTCTATCTTTGTTATGGGATTGGTCGCTAGCCATTAATTAGTGACAATTATCATCATCTTCTATACAATTCACCACCAAATTGATCTCTATTCTCCTTATCACTAAGAATCATAATCCATCTAAAATCTAGTTCGTATCATTTGGTGCTTTTATTGTACACGATTCTTGAACTACTTCCCCTTTTTGAATCATTACCATAATCCACTTTCTTTCACAAATCATTTCATTCATACCTTCTCAATAATCATGATATATGACACATACAACAAGTTGGTTATCCGATTCTATTAATCGGAGCAACAAAATCCATAGATCCAACAAATTCAAGAAGAAATTTTCAAGGGATGGGAAAGGATACATAGTATTGATTTGGATCATTACTACGCATCAAGAAAAGTATCTTATGATGTTTCGGTTACTAAATATTCAACCGAAGTTGATAATTTGACTGAAGTTTTAGTCCATGAGAACGACTTGAATGCCAATTCACAAATATGTTCTCATATGAGGTTTTTGTGGAGGTCCCAAATCATGTTATTCCTGCAAAATCTGCAATAGCCCTAGAGATCAAAAAATTGGGTAGTTGAAAAGTGTTTACAGTCCTAATTTCATTAATTCTTCATTCCTCTCAAAATCAAGATGGGAAAACTGATAGCCAATACAATAACCAAGAAATTCAAGAAAAAGACAAGGAAGAACTTACTACTACAAGAAATGAAAAAGATGGAGAAAATATAGCAAAGTAACAACCAAAAATGATCTTGGAGATGTCGTAGAAGCAAAAGCAGAGTAAAAAAAAGACATTACTAATGGATATTGTCAAAATTTGGGTCCGGGTGATGAAATCATTAATAACCCAACTCTATCAAGACCACCACCACCTCCAAAGCCACCTCCTTCTTCAAAATCTTTGACTAAATCTCCTTCAAGATCACAGATTGGTACCATTCTTGGCAAACCTTGTGTTGATTTAAATTCTAATTATGATCTTGATAAAGAATTGAAGCCTGAAATTTTTTTTGTCGGTACGAAATGGTGTGGATACTCATATAACAACATGGATTTTGGTCTCTCTATTTTTGTTGAAGAAGGGAAAATACACAAGTATGTAGTTGTGGTTGTTGTCATGTTTGATCTTGGGGCGTTGTGTGGGTTGGATCCGTTGACTTGGGAGGTGTCCAGTTCTGTTTTAGTCTTCAATTTTGCATTGAAATATGCAATGGCACATAGCTGAGGAAAGGCAGTAACAATGAACACGTTGGAGACTTGGAGATCTATGCAAAGTGGGAAAATGCTATTATGTAGAAGCTAGTAGATGACAATTGGTTCAATAGTCTACTATATAGTATACTTGTCTCATAGTTGCACCTTTAAAATAGAAAGGACTTACAGCAAATGGTAAAGTGGCATTGAGGATAAAGTGCAAGAGAAGTTCTTTTATTGAGTTCATTGATGAGGTTTCTAGTGGGGACTATTACTTGAAGCTTGAGGATAATGTTCATTTGATGGGTTGAGCAATGATATTAATAGAATTATAATTAGAGTGTGTGTTAATTGAATAAGTGATTAATTAGTTTGCTAGTAGTTGGTTAATTAGTTAGATAGTTAGAATGGTAGTTGGTTACTCCTTGTATTGATCCCTTATATCCTATATAAGGTATTATATATAAGGTATCATACACCCATTTATAGAATCATTCCATAATCAAGAAATGTTTTGTTTTGCAGTTTTTCTCTTCTCTCTCTATCTTTCTTAAGGGTTTGGTTACTAGTCATTAATTAGTTTCAGTTATCATTATCTTCCATACAATTCACAACCAAATCCATATTGTTCTTCTTTACCACCATGAATCATCATCCACTTAAAATCTAGTTCGTATCATGATCGTACATAGATACAAGTTTTCATTACTTTCCTCGGGATTTTTTGGCAACCATAGGGGTTATTTGCATATAACTTGAATGATGATGGATTCTTTTAGGTTTCAGGATTTTTTATGATTGTTGCGTGGAGAAGATGATGATGATGGAGAGGGACTTGGCGGTCCTAACAGAGTGGTTTTAGGGTTAGGTATGCATAGAGGAATAGAGATGAGAGAACCGGGGAAAGAGAGGGTGGAGTAGGAAGAAAAAAAAATAAGATTAACTTTAATTTTTAAACCTGACATGCAAAGCTCATAAGGGTATTTTGGAAGATATTAAAAGATGTTGAGCTGCTCGTGCAAACATAATAAAAAGACAGACATAATATTTTATTTTCGATATTGATAGTCAATACTAAAGTTTAAAATAATCAAAATACAAAGATTAAATCATAATTAGATGTAAACTTTAAGGACCAAAAAGCAATATACCCATTAGAGGATGAAATAATGATATTTTGTACTGTTGTGGTTCATGAGGCCCTAAAATGGTTGGACTCAATTGAAGCCCAAACCCATTATTTGAAAGTGGTTTGATTGGGCTAGCCAGGCCCACACGTCAATTTCCCACAATCGACCTGTTTGAGTCAACATATTTTAATGATCGGCCAAAAGGGTTTGTTTGACTTTTCACTTTTCAAAGAAAATAATGAAAAGAGAACGATTTTACTCCGTAATACAGTAGCACACGAATGCGAAGAAGCTTCAAATTTTCCAGTTATCAGGTATGTTTGTCTGCCCCTTTCTTAATAATTTTCTTGATCTTTTACCTAGAAGAGAAAGTTAGGGTATTGGGTCTCTATGATGTTTACTTTTCTACGTAAAGGGGTTCCTCTTTTCTGTGTAAATTTTGGTTTTTTTTTTTTTTTTTTTTTAAGGAAATGCTTATAATTAAAGAGTATCCTAAATAATTTAATATAATTTTTGAGCGCTTGTGTGGTGTCTGTTATGAAGGAGCTCCAATTTTCCCGCTATGCTTATCTGCCCCCTTCTTAAGCATCTTCTTGATCTTTCACCTTAAAGAGAAAAATGGGTTCTCTACGATGTTTACTTTTCTTTTTAAGGATTTCCATTTTCTGCGTAAATTAGGGTTATTCTTGAAGGACCCGCATAAAATTGGAAGAGTATCGTATAATTTTATTTAATTTCTTAGCACTTGTGAGATATCTGCTATGGTTATGCAGTGCAATCGCCTCTCTATGTTATCTTCTTGTTTTTTGTGGGTTTCTTAGGAATGCGTTAAAATTACCGTCAATAATGGAAGAAAGTAACCCGATATGATATAATTCTAAACGAAAAGGAATTGTATATATGCTTTTTTTCTTTATTTATAAAAAAGAATTATGTATATAAAAAATTAAAAAATTATTTGATTGTAAATTTTGGTGACTGTATATCAGTCTCAATAAAAAAATTCTTATCGGGGAAGAATCTGAAAGAAACATGTTGAATGGTTAATGAGTAAGAAGTTATATAAGTGCCAAATTACTAGTAAGTTAGCTGTCTACTTATGGCATTTGTTTTCTTCCTTCCTCTTTGGTTAGGATAAGCTTCAGGCATTATGTTTTTTGATCTTTTCATTATTGTTCTTGTTGTTGTTGATGATGATAATGACTGTTATTCTTGTTGTTAAGCTTGTTCATGACCACTTCTGGAGTAATTTTCTTTTCTTTTGTTCTCAAATACCATTTTAAGAGTTTATTCATCCAAAAGGAAAGAGTAAATAAAAACTAATTTTTTTAGTTTATACTATATATCATACATCAGAAGGTTCTGAACTGGTCTCTTATAATTGTTTAGATTTCCAAGCAGCAGAATGAATAGCTGCAGACTGAGGACCTGCCAGGAATCATCTTTATATAGAATCAGTGACTTACCGAAAGATGTAACAGAATGCATCCTTACTAAACTGCCCATTAGAGATGCTGTAAGAACAGGTATACTATCAAGGAAATGGAGATATAGATGGATTTCTCTGCCATATCTTATTTTTTATAATAATTGTATTCGAGGTGCTTTCAATTCATGCCAGCAATCAAAGCTCATGGATGAGCTTGTGAAGGTTATTCATAATATTCTTATTCAGCATGATGGTCCAATACTTGCATTCACTCTCTTAAATAGAACTATGAAAAGCTGCCCAGATATCGATCAATGGATTATGCATCTGTCGAGAAAAGGTATAAGGAATTTCACCCTTGAGTTGAAGAGCGGTGAACGATATAAACCTCATTCTCGCTTATTTTCTTGTTCAGATCTTAGGAGCTTGACCCTTCTTTGTTGTGTAATTCAGCCCCCTCCTAGTTTTAATGGGTTCAATAGTCTTTCCAGATTAAGTCTTTATCAGATCACAATTTCAAATGATGTCTTTGAGAATTTCATCTCCAAGTGTCAACTACTTAAGGTGTTGAAACTTCACGCATTGAATGGTCTTCATTTTCTAAACATTCATGCTCCGCAACTGCAAGTGTTGATGGTCGTTGATAGTTCCAAATATATATGCCTAAAAAATACAACACTTTTAGCTACAGTAGTAGTAGTTTTAAGTCGACTACCTCAAATGAATCAGAAGTCTGAGCATGGGAAGCCCACAAATTTTATCCACAATCTAAGATGCTTATCTAGTGTACGGGTGCTCACTGCAGGAGAATATTATCTAAAGGTAGCATAGATTTTTTTATGAATTACAATTTACAAGTACAGTGTTGCTGTTTTTGGTACCTTCTTTTGAAGTCCTAAAATATGTTGGTTTTCCTCTTCCAAGTTCCTGGCTGAAGGCAATGCACAAAGTCAGCTTCCATTTACTTTTAAGAATCTGTGCTATATCCGCCTTGTGAACTTTCCTTTTGAAGATTTGGATTCTGTGTCTTGTGCTCTTTGCTTGATTAAGAGCTCACCAGAACTAGTGCGACTTGATATCGTAGTGAGTTCTTACTAGATTCTTTTGTTTTATTGTAGCTCTACAAATTTATTTAGAATATCAATTTCTTATTTGATAGTCTTTTGCAGGCTCGAACAAATCCGTCTGCTGATATGTGACAAGTCACAGAATTTCTTGAAGCTGAAAACCACATAGCTTGTTTCATTAATTTGAGACGTGTAACAGTGGGGCTCATAACCGGTGCGAGGCCTGAGATGTTGTTCATGAAACTATTACTTGACAAGTCAGTACACCTTATGAGGATGATTGTTGAACCATACGAAGCAGATCAATTCTACAGAGGACAGTGTGTATTGAAGGACTTGACTCTTTTTCCTCGAGTTTCACCTACTGCGGAAATCATATACTTGGATCATGAAGGAAAAAAGCAGAGGAACTTGAACTTTGTAGGTAATGGCCTTCTTCATATGACGAAAAATGAACTTAATACCCTGTAAGTCTTGTGACTGAAAATTAACCACCATACAAACACAAGTATTGTATAGTATGTTTTAAGAATTCAGTTAGTGAATTCTACCATTTAACATTAAGAAAACCAAACATAAAAATCATTTTAAAATGATTTTCATTTTCATCTGATATGCATATTACGAAATTTCATATTTTGACGAATTTATGTCCAAAAAAGTCTTTATAATATCATAGAATTTCCCAAACGATACTAATAAAAGGAAAGATAACGGTAGGATGAAGAGGAACGCATCTTCTAATAAAGCTGTTTGCTTGAAACCACATGCATGCTCTGTTATTTCTTTTAATCTGTTGAGCAAATAAACTCTAGAATTCTTGAGATGGTTTTCACGGATCCATGTGATTTTAGTTTAGTTTTCTTAAAAAAAAAAAAATACGTTGAAGCCATTTGTCCCGTCAACATTAGATTATCTCAGCCAACCTGTGTGATTTTCTAAATTTGGTGATTTAGAACGACGGATCGGATCGCTGTCACAAGTATCAAGAAACCACTTGACCAGAATCAACAAAAGACATATCTATGATAGAAAATAAATTGATTATGAGCATTTCCGCCGACGACCTTATAAAGGGCAATTATAATTTATAACCCTAATTTACATTGTATTTTTTTAATCAATATGCATTGTATATTTGCACATGTTTAATTGATCCAACTAAATGAAAAAGACAAAAAAAAAAAAAGGAAGATATAAATATAAGATATATTGGATGTTAATTTGTCTCAACAAATGTTTTACCCGTGGAGGGCAGTCAACGTGGCGTTGGATTGTAGATATCGTCAAGAACTTTTTAACAAAATTTGGAGGTTAAAAAATTAAATCAATGGTTTTATTGAATCATTTAATTACTTTTATGTTTGTTTAAGGTAAATATAAATTTCTAAAATTATTTTGGTCATTTTACAATCAATTAGACCAAATAGAGATGGCCACCAAATGGAGACTATTCGGGTCCAAAAAATAAACATTAAATTAATGAAAAAGATAATATTGCAATTAAGTGAAAGCTTTTGAGGATTTCTCACCTCAAATATCATAATTTAATAAGATAAATTTAATGACTTCAAAATTCATGTATCTCCGATACAATATTTCCTTCTCTTTATTTCATTGGTTTTTCATCAATCAAATATTCCAGCGATCAAATCTTGTTTGGTCATTTGAGAACATGGTAACTTCTCTTTTATAGCTAGTTTGTTTAGGTAGTTAGGTTAGGTTATCTCGCATGAATAGTTTATCTCAAATTTGATTGAGTGATTTACTATTTGTGTGAAATTAAAGTGAAAGAGATAAAATTAGTTTGATTATTATTATTATTATTATTATAACAATAATTAATAATATTATTATCATAATTATATTAATAATAATTATCATAATTATAAAGTAGTTGGATTCAATTGAAACCCAAATCCATTATTTTTTAAAGTGGTTGGATTGGGGTAGGCGACCTACCCGTTAATGGGCCCACAATTAACGCACCCTCGAGCTGTTTTGACTCAATATAATTTACCCATCATCCGAAAAAAATTCTGGACGATAAAGCTTTCACTTTTCAGAAGGAAAAAATGTAAAGCGAAAGGGATTTACTCCATAATACAGTAGTATAAGAGAGTACGAAGAAGCTCCAAATTTTCCAGTTATCAGGTACGTTAATCTGTCCCTTTCTTCATCTTCTTGATCTTTCACTTAAAAGAGAAAATTAAGGTCTTGGGTCTCCGTTTGGATTAAGTGTTTGGGATTTCTAGAACATATCAATAATGGGATCCCTCCTATCTATTTATAAACGCTTTCAAACTCATCTCCACCACTTGATAATTGATGTTTATCCTTATTTCCTTATTATCTCTATCTGATGATCCGATATGATTTTATCCATATTTCCTGATCATCTTTATCTTATGATTAGAAATGACCATACTCATATTTCTTAATCATCTTTAATTGATAATCAGATATGATTTTATCTATTTTGGGATAAGCTTTATTTGATGTTGGTTGAGATTCCCTAACTAATAAGTAACGAACACTTATCCCTTTAAATTTGGATAAGATCTTCGGCTGGTTGAGTAGCCAAAACTAATATCTCCCACTTGGCTACTTAGCAAAAAATTCTAGGTACGCTCCCACTATCCGTGAGATACAATATCATTGCTTTCTGTACATGCTTCGACTATTCATGAGATGTTACGCTCCCATTATCTGTGAGATAACACATTCTCACTATTCATGAGATGTGACAAAAATATTCTTTTGACTCAGATATTCTTAAGCCCCATCAAACTAATGTGTTTGATAATTTTTTTCGATGGAATACCCTTCGTCAAGGGATCAACAATAATATCTCTAGTAGGGATACAAGATACTTTGACCTTCTTTTTATTCACCACAATATCACGAATATAATGTGTTAGAATCGAGCGCCTACCACTGCGCCAAAAGCTATAGCTTTTAGCCGGAGTGCAACTTAATTTCTTAAACTGCACAGCACACAAGCTCCACGTTTCGATTGTGACTTGGTCTAACCTGGGCCTCTGCCACGAGACAATTGCTGACAACACCTGCCAACAATCTTCCCCTCAGCAATTGCACAGCTGGGAATCGAACCCGTGACCTTGGCTCTAATACCAATTGTAAACTGAGGTTCAAACCCAAGAGAGGGATGAATTGGGTTTTAAAATTTTTTGCTAATTACTTTGCAAGTTTTTAAACAGTTAAATATACACAACACACAAACAAATAATAGCTTGAAAGTAAAAGAGTTTAAGGAAGAGAATGCAAACTCCGTTTATAGTGGTTCTACAATATCGGATTCCTTCCGACCTTACGTTCACTCTCTTCAAGGAACCTCCTTGAAGTAATCCACTAAAACTTTAGTTGTACAACTTAACGGGTGTTGCACAAACCTTACAACAAATCTCTTCCTCACTAAAACTTTATACCAACTCTTTCTCGTTACAATAAATAAAATTTGCTGTAAAGTAAATGGTAGGGAGATAGCAATAAGTGATTTTACAAATGAACAATATCTCTCTTTCAAGAACAAGCTTGAAGAGTGGCTCAACAATAAATTTTTCAAAACTTTTAAGAATTAACGAGCTATTTTGTGAATTGAATGTGTTCTCTTCTTATTTTAAGTGCTCATTGAAGTGGGTTTATATAGCCTTGAATCAATATGACCGTTTAACACTGACGTGGTAGGTTTGGGGCATTAAATGCTCAAGTCCCACGTCTCAAACGGTCATCTTTTCGAATTACCAATCGATTGAGTCCTTGTACCAGTCGATTGGGTCAAGTGAAGATTTTTCACTTTTGAGGCTAAGGACGAGTGCTAGTCGACTAGGTCAGAGGACCAGTTGGCTAGGTGAAGTTACCTGATAGGAACACTTTGTGTTACGTTTTTAATGCCTTTCCTACCCTATTTGGCTTTGCAATTCTCTTAACTTTGTTATTTTGAGCTTAGTTTCTTTTCTTAGTATTTAAAAAAGCTTGTGAACGTGGGAATGGTAAAATAAGGCGCTAAAATGAGTTTTCCTAGTTACTTTAGGAAATCTAAGTGGATTAAGAAAATAGTCTTATCATTCTAAGAAACTTTTCTAATTATGGAAACTTTCCTTATCTATTATTTGCTGATTTCTTTGTAGGATTCCACCTTGGAATTATTTGGATGATGTGTCAAAACACAAGAGAATATTGGAGTCCATTAGTGATATGGGTATGTCCAACCTAACATGGGCTTGCCCAACAAAAAAATCACATAATCTCTTGTCAATTAAGCAAGGTGCAAGGTCCAAGCCCAAAGTTGAGGAAGATTTGGATGCAACAGCCTATTGGATTTTGGCCCATCATAACAGGCCCAAACAATATCATTTTTGAGACTTTCTTAGGTCCAAATTGAAGTTCAAGACGTCTTCTTTCCAGCCCAACAAGTTTCAGCTCATTTGGAGATGTGTGGAAGAAGATATGACCGTTTGAATTCTACTAGTTGGGTCCTCCTGAAATTTTGGGATTGTGTTCCTCTTTCTTACTTTTGGCCATTCCTTGATTCTTTGCATGTTTTAGGGATTGTTTCCTTGCATGTTTCATGGCTTGTTTTTAGCATTATTTTCTTGCTTTTCCTAAGCGTAGAGGGTTGTTCTAAGCTTTATAAATAGGGTGTTTGTAAGCTGAAAGAGATCATCTTTTCTCTTGGAACCATCTCTACTCAAAATTCAAGAAGCAAAAGGCTGAAACACTCCACCATTCCATCTCCAATTGTGAGCACATTAGGACTTTTCCAAAATGTGTTCTCCTTCATCTATCATCATAGCCGTGAGGTTCATCACCATTAACATCTCAAGCTTCCTTGAGTGTGTTCAAGAAGTGTACCCCTTACGGCTATTCTTTTTAATTGTTTCAGCCTTGGATTCTTATGTTAGAGATTATTATTAATTCAATGAGTTGGTTAATTTTCAGATTTATTCTTTAATATTTTTGAATTGTTCATGATATGTAGACATATTAATTCATTACATATGTTGAATTTTCAGTTCTGTTATATTGAAAACTTTGATATTGCAAATCATTGAAGCCATAATCGCACTTTCGATCACCTAATTGATCTGGAGTACGATTTAAAGTGGTAAAAGCTATGAACAATAGCCAATGTTCTGGAAATTGCATGTTCTTTATCCATGGACTTTTTCATAGGAATAAGGAACATGTTATTGAATCATAATTGCTTTTGATCTTAATGATTTGTTTAAGTAATTGTAAGGATGCGCTGAGTATTAACTTGATTGCTTAAACAAAATAACTAGCTGATGGACTTTTCCTAAGCTTAGTGATTATCTAAGAAGGAATTTATAAAGTGCATGATCTCTTTAGGCTTGCACTTTGATTCAATTCTGATATGTGATTGAGGCACGAATTCGTTGTCTACATTGAAACAATTTGATTAGTCATTTAACAAACTTGATTTTCTGAATTGTGAGAGAAAATGATCAATTGTAAATAATTGTTCTTTAATTTCCTTAGTAAAATTAGTAAAAAGAAAAATCAGATCATGAAAACCCCCTAATCTTATGTAATGTTAATAGATGTAGATTTATATTTGTTTATAAACTGCTAATTAAACCAATCAAATCATTTATTATTATTTTTATGACTCTTTAGTATAGAGTACCCGCAATCCCCGGCCAATAACGATACCCTACTAATCACTTTACTACAATCTTCTGCAGGGTTTGTTGATGACCGAAATAAACGGTCTATCAAATGGCGCCGTTGCCGGGGATTGCAAAATCTCTATATTTTAGTGTCATTTAACTTGTTAATATTCTTCTTAGCATATAATATAACTTGTGTTTTACTTGATTGCAATTTTAGCATGTGACTTCTTTAAAACCATTTGTAACATTTGTAAGGGAAGCTATTATTATTTGTATTTCAAACTTTAACTTATATATTGATTCCTTTGCTTTTGTTATTTAGGTCGATGAATGTCAGCAGTTAGTAGAAAGACTCAAGAACTTAGAAAACGTTTGGCTTTACTAAAAGAAGTTGCACTTTCTACAAATCAACCCCCACCTTACCAAGAATGGAGGCTAGAGTCGGAGGAGTCAGATAATTTTTCACATCACTTGTCAGACGAGGAAGAAGACATACCTGACTTAGAAGATGCAAGTAAGGAAGACGAAGTACCAATGGCTGAAACTATTAGGCAAATGTCTTCTTCAACTGATGGGGGAGCTGCACCAACTTGTATTACTTATCCAGAACCAGCAGTTGGCAAGATAGCTGAGTTCGAACTGAAGAGTGGGTTCTTGCACCATTTGCCCAAATTCCATGGGCTTACTAACGAAGATCCTCACAAACATCTCAAGGAGTTCCAGTTTGTGTGTTCAAGTATGTGCCCACAAAATGCGGATCTCAACGTTCTGAAGCTGAAGTCATTCCCTTTTTCACTTGAAGATAGGGCAAAGACTTGGTTGTTTGATCTACCCTCGGGTTACATCAACACATGGGAAAAGCTTATGACTGAGTTTCTGACTAAGTACTTCCCTGCCTCAAGGATTACTGTCTTGAGGAAGCAGATAACTGGAATTGAGCAAAGGAAGGAAGAGGCGTTCTATGCCTACTATGAGAGATTCAAGAGCTTAATTGCATCATGTCCTTCACATGGGATGAAAGAAGGGAATCTTCTCACTTACTTTTATGAAGGACTTCTCCCCCTCGAACGTCAATTGTTAGATGCTGCTGCCGGAGGTTCTTTTGTCGATAAGACACCTGATGTTGCTAAGGAGTTACTCGCCCAACGTGCTCTTAATTATCAACAATACGAGGGAGTGTTAAACTCCACTCATGGGGTGAATGAGGTATCTTCTAACTCTGCTCTTGAGGAAAAAGTTAATAAAATGTCTACTCTTCTGTCTCAGGTACTGAACGTGAATGGAGCACAAGTACAACAAGTTGCTCAAATCTGTGGTGTGTGTTGTACTCAAGGGCATCCAACTGACCAATGTCCCCAACTGATCAACAATGGAGGATGGGAGTCTCTTAACGCTGTTGGGTTTCAAGGTAATCAAGGTGGACAAAGGTACAACCCTTTCTCTAACACATATAACCCTGGGCTTAGAGATCACCCCAATTTTCGTTGGGCCAGCAATGATAATGTTCAGAACCCTCAAGGTCAAGGGCAAGTGTTTCCACGCCCTCCAGGTTTGTTTATGAGGCCTCAGGTACCTCAAAACTTTGTCCCTAATCCTATTGTACCTACAAATTCTGTTGCTTCTAATTATGATGAAATTTTAAAGTCCCTTGCTCAAGGGCAACAGAATTTAACTACTGCTACTCAAGCTCTTGTTACAGGTCAACAGGCTCACGCTAAGGATATTGCAGAGCTGAAGAAGCAATTGGGACAAGTGGTGGACTTCATGGGGAAGATAACGGAGAGTGGAAAATTGCCTAGCAACACTGTTCCCAACCCAATTATCGAGCAAGCTAAAGTTGTTACCACAAGGAGTGGCAAGACCATTGTGGATGTTCTTAAAACTCAGAAGAAAGCCAAAGTGACCCACCATGAGGAAGAGGATGTTGTGAGCACCAAGAACGAAATACAGAAAGATCCCACCACCACAATGGCGGAAATGATTGGTCCTCCATCATCTGAGAATGCTTTAAAACCTCAAGGTAATGAACAAAACCCTAAACACTCTTTTGATTCTAATCCTTTTGCTCGTGTACCTTTTCCTAGTAGGTTTGCCAAAACCAAGAAGGATGAATCTGATCAGGCCATCTTAGAGATTTTTAAGAAGGTACAAGCCAACATGCCTTTGATTGAGTGCTTGAAGCAAGTGCCAAGATATGCCAAGTTTCTGAAGGAGCTTTGCACTACAAGGAGGCAGACTCGTGAGAAGGAGGTGGTGAAGTTGAATGAGACAGTCTCTGCTGTCATCCAAAGGAAATTGCCACCAAAGCTTAAGGATCCAGGGAGTTTTTCTGTTCCTTGTGTGATTGGTACCAACAAATTTGATAATGTCATGCTAGACTTAGGAGCTTCAATTAATGTGATGCCTTATAGTCTTTATGCTTCTTTAGAGCTAGGTGCACTTAAAAGTGATAATGTTGTTATCCAATTGGCTGATCGATCTAATAAGTATCCTAAAGGATACGTTGAAGATGTTCTTGTGCAAGTAAATCAACTCATTTTTCCTGCAGACTTCTATATCATTGATATGGAAGATTCTCCCCTAAATTCTACTCCGTTGCTTTTAGGGCGCCCATTCATGAGGACCGCAAGCACAAAGATTGATGTTTATGAGGGAACTCTAACCATGGAATTTGATAATGAAGTTATACGCTTCAACATCTTTGAAGCCATGAGGTATCCATTGACTGACATTAAACCCTGTTTTTCTATTGATGATATTGACTCACTTGCGCAGAAATTTTTGGAAGCAATGGAAGAGGATGAGTTGAAAGTAACACTCTCTCAAGGAGTTGGTTATACTGAGAATGGAGAATCCATTTCTAGGGCTGAGTTAGAAAAGGCTGAAGAGCCCATTGTGATCAAAACCGTAGCCTCCCTTGAGGCCCGACCCATATTACCAAGGTCTATTCCTCCTTTGTCCTTTCCTATTTCCACTAACAAAATTTTACCTTCAGTGATACAGGCCCCTACACTTGAGCTTAAGGTTTTGCCAGATCACTTGAAGTATGTCTTTTTGGGGGACAAGGAGACGCTACCTGTTATTATATCCTCGAAGTTGGAGGAGGACCAAGAAAAGAAGCTTGTGGACGTTCTAAAGAAGTACAAGACCGCCATTGGTTGGACTTGGGCAGATATCAAGGGAATTAGCCCAACCATGTGCGTCCATAGGATCCTGTTGGAGGATGGTGCCAAACCCACCAGAGATGCCCAGAGACGCCTACATCCACCTATGATGAAGGTTGTGCAAGATGAGGTAATTAAGTTACTTGATTGTGGCGTTATTTACCCTATTTCAGATAGCAAGTGGGTGTCTCCTGTTTAAGTTGTGCCAAAGAAGTCAGGAGTTACTGTGGTAAAGAATGAGGAGAATGAGCTTGTACCTCAAAGAGTGGTAACTGGTTATCGAGTTTGCATAGACTATAGGAAGCTCAATGCTTCAACAAGAAAGGACCATTTCCCTCTGCCCTTCATCGATCAGATGCTCGAGAGGTTAGCTGGTTATCCTTTTTATTGTTTTTTGGATGGATATAGTGGGTACAACCAGATCTATATAGCGCAAGAGGACCAAGAGAAGACCACCTTCACTTGCCCTTTTGGCACTTATGCCTACAGACGTATGCCATTCGGATTGTGCAATGCACCAGGTACGTTTCAACGTTGTATGCTCTCCATTTTCTCTGAATACATCGAGAATATCATTGAGGTCTTTATGGATGATTTTAGTGTCTTTGGTAGAGATTTTGATGCATGCTTAAGAAATTTGGAACTTATTCTGAAACGTTGTGTTGAAACAAACTTGGTTCTAAATTGGGAAAAATGTCACTTCATGGTGACTCAAGGGATTGTTTTAGGACATATCATATCTGCTAGGGGGATTGAGGTTGATAAATCTAAGGTAGATCTTGTGCGTTACTTACCCTCTCCCACTTGTGTGAGAGAGGTTCGTTCATTTCTTGGTCATGCAGGATTTTACAGGAGGTTTATCAAGGATTTCTCCAATGTATCAAGGCCCTTGTGCCGTTTACTTCAGAAGGACACTCTCTTTGAGTTTGATGAGGAGTGCAAGAAAGCTTTTGAGAAGCTGAAGGAGTTATTGACTACTGCTCCCATCATGTCTCCACCTAATTGGTCCTTACCTTTTGAATTGATGTGTGACGCCTCAGATTACGCCGTTGGGGCTGTTTTGGGACAAAGAATGGACAAGAAGCCCTATGCCATCTACTATGCCTCTAGGACACTCAATGATGCTCAACTAAACTATTCCACAACTGAAAAAGAGCTCCTTGCTGTTGTTTTTGCCTTAGATAGATTTCGCTCTTATTTACTTCAAACTAAAGTTGTTGTTTATACTGATCATGCAGCTTTGAAGTATCTGATGACAAAGAAGGAGGCCAAACCGAGACTGATTAGATGGGTGCTTTTGCTTCAAGAATTTGATTTGGAGATCAAGGACAAGAAGGGGAGTGAAAACTTGGTAGCTGACCATTTGAGCAGACTTGTTCATGAGGAGGACGTCCTACCCCTGCAAGAATCATTCCCAGATGAGCAGCTCTTTGGGATTGAGGTAAGTGAGCCTTGGTATGCTGATATTGTGAATTATTTAGTTACTAGGCAATTTCCTGACACTTTACCTCGTTCTAATAAAGAAAAACTTAAGCATATGGCTAGGCATTACATATGGGATGAACCTTATTTGTGGAAACATTGTAGTGATCAAATCATTAGGAGGTGTGTCCCTGAATCTGAGCATAAATCGATACTTGCCTTTTGTCATTCCGAGTCTTGTGGTGGACACTTTGGTGCTCGTAGGACAGCCCGTAAGGTATTAGATTGTGGTTTTTTCTAGCCTTCTATTTTTAAGGATGCATACTTGTATTGCATGACTTGTGACAGGTGCCAGAGGACAGGTAATTTAGGCTCTAGGGATCAGATGCCCATGGCCCATATTATAACTGTTGAGATTTTCGATGTTTGGGGCGTTGATTTCATGGGGCCGTTTCCTTCATCTAACGGGTTTCTTTACATTCTTTTGGCAGTTGATTATGTGTCTAAGTGGGTGGAGGCTAAAGCCACCAGAACTAATGACTCTAAAGTTGTTGTAGATTTCTTGAGATCTAACATATTTGCTAGGTTTGGAATGCCTCGTGTGATTATTAGTGATGGTGGATTACACTTCTGCAACCGTACAATTGAGGCCCTGCTCAAGAAGTACAAAGTGACTCATAAGGTGGCAACACCTTATCATCCTCAGACGAGTGGACAAGCAGAGGTCTCAAATCGTGAGATTAAGGGGATTTTGGAGAAGACTGTGGGCCCTACACGAAAGGATTGGAGCAAAAGACTTGATGATGCACTTTGGGCTTATAGGACAGCTTATAAGACGCCAATTGGGATGTCTCCATTCAGACTTGTCTATGGTAAAGCGTGTCACTTACCAGTTGAGCTTGAGCATAGGGCATGGTGGGCTGTTAAGTCTTTCAACATGGACATTGATGAGGCTGGTTTACATAGAAAACTCCAACTGAATGAACTTGAGGAAATCAGAAACGAGGCATATGATAGTGCATGGATCTACAAGGAGAAAACTAGAGCTTTTCATGATAAGATGATCCGTGGCAAGGCCTTTGTTGTGGGCCAAAAAGTTCTTCTCTTCCATTCTAGACTTAAACTTTTTCCTGGTAAGTTACGTTCTAGATGGGTGGGTCCATTCATTGTCACTAATATTTTTCCTCATGGTGCTATGCAGATAAAAAGTGAAAAAACTGGAAATGAATTCAAGGTGAATGGTCATCGCTTGAAACCTTACTATGAGGCTTTTGAGGAGCACACTGTGGAGGATGTACCCCTCCTAGAGGTGCCACTCACAAAGGACTAAAAACGAGGTACAAAGTCTAGGCTGAAAGACTGTAAACATTAAAGCGCTGCTTGGGAGGCAACCCAATTCAACCGAAGCTGTGGAGGAGTCATTAACACAGATTTGCATTCTCTTTCTCTCTTCCATTTACGTTGGTTGATCTTTATATGTTATTTGTTTTGTGTGATTTTCGTAAATACCTTACCCATGTTTATATTCTATATTACATGCTTATTTTGATATACATTGAGGACAATGTACGATTTAAGTGTGGGAGAGGGATTTACATCTTTTTGAGTCATATCATTGCTTTTTAGGTTTTAGGACCTCTTCCAACTCAATGATGAAACTGATTCTTAATGGTTTTTAAAGAGTTTGAGCATACTTTTAAAGATAAAACAAGAAATGGAGTTAATTTGCTTATATTGTAGTCATACTTGGAAATTGAAATTTTGATGCACATTAGCCTTGATTTGAGTAATCTGTTGCCTTAGAGTGAAGCATGGAGACATATTGAATGATACTTTCATAATCCCACAATATTCGTGAGTTTTTTTGAGCCTTATAATTGATTCATTATGCATATCAATTCAAATTCTCTTCTGAGTGCATCTTGTGAATATAATGTTTTCTAGAACTTGCTTTTAAACCACTTGAGACGATCGTACATGTTCAGATTTGGAGAAGACGGAGGCAAATTAGGATTTTACCACCATGACTAAATAGCCTTTAACCTGATCATGATTTGACCCCTAGATACCATTTTGAGCCTGAATTAGCTTATTTTCTTCATTAACCCACATTCATTTACCCTTATGAACTTAAACACTTTACCTACTATTTTTCCTTGGAACTAGGGAGCTTGGATCTTGTTTATATTGATTTGTAATGTGGAGATGGTGGAAAAGCATAAGTGTGGGGGAATTTCATATGGTTCTAAGGTCGTTGTTTCGAAAAAAAAAACAAAAAACAAAAAAAAAACAAAAAAAAAGAAGATAAAAGGAGTAATAGAAAAAAAAAAATTGCTGTGTTTCAAAAAAATACAAGTTCTGAAGAATTGGAAGTATTATGAGTCTTTAAAGCAAGTTGAAAGCCAAAGTGATTAAATCCACCCTATTGTGATGGAAACGTGGTACTTAATAATGATGATCTATTTATGACGTTATTGAATGCTTTCTAGTTCTAAGGAAATTTTGTGACATCCTTTCTCTTCTTTCTTATGAAACCTTGACCCTTTAGCCCCATTACAACCCTTTCAAAGACCTCTTGATCCTTTGATGTTCTGTTTTTGATGTGGAGAGTGGGTGCACAAGCAAGCCTATGGTTTAAACTGTTTTCACAAGTGATTGAGTAATTAATATAGCTAGCACCACATTTAAATGAGTGAAAACCAGAGTGATGCATTGTGAGAAGTAAAATTTGATACTATTTGTGCATTAACTCAAGGGTGGCATGTTACACTTACTCTTGCCAGATTATTCACACACACACACTCAAAGTACGAATGTTATATAATCTTATTAACTCCATAGCTTGTTTATTTGAGGTAAACTTGTGCTCTCCGTACTTTATTATGCCATATTACCTAAGGGATCTCTGAGACGTAAGTTGGAAGGATTAGAGTCATTTAATTTGTGTTATGTCATTGTGGTGTCATTTAGTTTATGTTGTTTCTCTTGAGATTCTACTAGGTTACATACTGTTGTTTTGCTAAGGGACTAGCCAAAGCTAAGTGTGGGGGAATTTGATAGGAACACTTTGTGTTACGTTTTTAATGCCTTTCCTACCCTATTTGGCTTTGCAATTCTCTTAACTTTGTTATTTTGAGCTTAGTTTCTTTTCTTAGTATTTAAAAAAGCTTGTGAACGTGGGAATGGTAAAATAAGGCGCTAAAATGAGTTTTCCTAGTTACTTTAGGAAATCTAAGTGGATTAAGAAAATAGTCTTATCATTCTAAGAAACTTTTCTAATTATGGAAACTTTCCTTATCTATTATTTGCTAATTTCTTTGTAGGATTCCACCTTGGAATTATTTGGATGATGTGTCAAAACACAAGAGAATATTGGAGTCCATTAGTGACATGGGTATGTCCAACCTAACATGGGCTTGCCCAACAAAAAAATCACATAATCTCTTGTCAATTAAGCAAGGTGCAAGGTCCAAGCCCAAAGTTGAGGAAGATTTGGATGCAACAGCCTATTGGATTTTGGCCCATCATAACAGGCCCAAACAATATCATTTTTGAGACTTTCTTAGGTCCAAATTGAAGTTCAAGACGTCTTCTTTCCAGCCCAACAAGTTTCAGCTCATTTGGAGATGTGTGGAAGAAGATATGACCGTTTGAATTCTACTAGTTGGGTCCTCCTGAAATTTCGGGATTGTGTTCCTCTTTCTTACTTTTGGCCATTCCTTGATTCTTTGCATGTTTTAGGGATTGTTTCCTTGCATGTTTCATGGCTTGTTTTTAGCATTATTTTCTTGCTTTTCCTAAGCTTAGAGGGTTGTTCTAAGCTCTATAAATAGGGTGTTTGTAAGCTGAAAGAGATCATCTTTTCTCTTGGAACCATCTCTACTCAAAATTCAAGAAGCAAAAGGCTGAAACACTCCACCATTCCATCTCTAATTGTGAGCACATTAGGACTTTTCCAAAATGTGTTCTCCTTCATCTATCATCATAGCCGTGAGGTTCATCACCATTAACATCTCAAGCTTCCTTGAGTGTGTTCAAGAAGTGTACCCCTTACGGCTATTCTTTTTAATTGTTTCAGCCTTGGATTCTTATGTTAGAGATTATTATTAATTCAATGAGTTGGTTAATTTTCAGATTTATTCTTTAATATTTTTGAATTGTTCATGATATGTAGACATATTAATTCATTACATATGTTGAATTTTCAGTTCTGTTATATTGAAAACTTTGATATTGCAAATCATTGAAGCCATAATCGCACTTTCGATCACCTAATTGATCTGGAGTACGATTTAAAGTGGTAAAAGCTATGAACAATAGCCAATGTTCTGGAAATTGCATGTTCTTTATCCATGAACTTTTTCATAGGAATAAGGAACATGTTATTGAATCATAATTGCTTTTGATCTTAATGATTTGTTTAAGTAATTGTAAGGATGCGCTGAGTATTAACTTGATTGCTTAAACAAAATAACTAGCTGATGGACTTTTCCTAAGCTTAGTGATTATCTAAGAAGGAATTTATAAAGTGCATGATCTCTTTAGGCTTGCACTTTGATTCAATTCTGATATGTGATTGAGGCACGAATTCGTTGTCTACATTGAAACAATTTGATTAGTCATTTAACAAACTTGATTTTCTGAATTGTGAGAGAAAATGATCAATTGTAAATAATTGTTCTTTAATTTCCTTAGTAAAATTAGTAAAAAGAAAAATCAGATCATGAAAACCCCCTAATCTTATGTAATGTTAATAGATGTAGATTTATATTTGTTTATAAACTGCTAATTAAACCAATCAAATCATTTATTATTATTTTTATGACTCTTTAGTATAGAGTACCCGCAATCCCCGGCCAATAACGATACCCTACTAATCACTTTACTACAATCTTCTGCAGGGTTTGTTGATGACCGAAATAAACGGTCTATCATTACCAGTCGGTTAGGTCCTCAGCACCAATCGACTGGAAATTTTCTGTTCCATATCTCAGTCGACTAGTATAGGGATCCAGTCGACTGGGTTGTCCTTTAACCCAGTTTTCCTTTTCAAAAACAGTTTTTGACTTAGAAACTTTTTGTATTTTTAGTTTTGTCATAATCTTTTGTAAATTGAGCCACAGATCAAGCTATGTAATTAAACATAAGAGATTTACAATTTTTTCAATTACCTTAATGCCTATTCTAGATTTTGTCTTGTTTTGGTGTCTGAATCGCGTTGAGTTCTTGCATCTTGTTTTCGTACTGAATGCTTTTACCGCTTAAACACTTAGATAAAACTGTTAGTGCAACTAGAATAGTGTTTTATCATTATTAAAATAAAATACGGGTCAAGAATCTCTCCCTTTTTGATGACGACAAAACTAAGAAAAGAAAAAACAGTTTTAAAAACTAAATGTTGGTTTTTAAAAAAATTTGGACATGGTCTCCTCTGTTTTTCTGATAAAAACCAACATGTTAAGCATTCAAATGCAGTTTAAATACCATTATATCAACCCAACCAAGCAATGCAAGACAATATTACATTTTTCAATGTGTTCGGAGTAGTGCTCTCCCTAAATTTATACTCTATTCTAAGTTTACATACAATTTTCTCTATTTACATTGATTTTGCTCATTTTTCTCTCCCGTTTTGACAACAGCAACAAAAGGGGTGTAAACTCGAAAAATAAACACAATAAACAGCACAACCATGAAGATAAGGTAAAAATAAACTTGTGTGTAAAAACTAGGCATGATTCAGAATTGGAAAGATTTCTCGGGAAGAATAAGAAATTTTCACACTAGTATAAGCAGTTAAAGCATATAGCCGAGTACGAATAGTTTTACCTAAGCAACCATATAGCATAAAAGTAACATATATATATATGAGCTAAAGTTTAAAAACGTAAACCAACACAGAGATATAGATGCATCCATCTAATATGAGCTTTTAAGAAGCTGTCTGAGTACAATACATGAATGTATACAATGAAAAATGAATGTTCGTGTTAAAATATCTAAGAGCTATATGTACATAATAAAGGGATAAAACAAAATCTCGGTGAGCGAGAGAATCAGAGTCGTCTCGAAATCGTCTCTAAGTGTGCGAAGGTCATGATGCATGTGATCGACTGAAGAGCTCAAGCTCTGGAATCCGGACTACATGGATTTCTCGAGGCTCGAAATAGCCTGTAGAATGTCATTGTAGCCAGCCTGACCAGCACTAGAGCCACCATGCTATGAACTAGGAGCTCACTCGTCAGTATCCATAGCATCACCAGGAACCTCATCTTCCTCCTCGTTGCTCTCATCCTCGTCGATCTGAATTTTCCTCCCGGCCTTGGAGTAGATCATCCTATCTCGGATCATTCACCCCATATTCTTCAGAGAAGAGACATTGATGATATCCTTGGGGCCGATGTCCTGAGTCTCTGAGGCGGGTAAAGGGACACGAAAATGCTGAAGGATCAGGGTAATAAGCATCCTAGGAGGCACCCGAAGTCACTCGTTTCGTCGTTAATCATGTTGGTGAGCAATATGGGGTAGATATTGAAATGGTGTCCTGTTTTGAGACACCAAATCAATACCACATCTATCTTAGAAATATAGCCTTGACTCCCGAGTCTCAGGTGGATGGTCTAGCTGACAATGAGATTAAACAACTTTGAGTCGAGGGGCATGTCACTACAATGATGAAATGTAGTGGGCCTAAAGATATAGTTAGGGTCGCCCCTAACAATCTGGCAAGCCTCCTCGTGATCAAAGTTGTCTGGCAATCCTCAGAATATTGATCAGAAGGTCAATATTCACCTCGAATTCTATACCTATGACACTGGTTTTAAACCTAAGAGCCAGTGGACTCGGTTTAACCAGGTTGGCGTAAAATTGGTGAATTAGGCGAGGGTAATATTTTTGGTGAATGTTGACAAGTGGTGTCAGTTGTATCGCCTCGAAAACAGGTAAAATATCGAAATTTGCATGACGGATAGAATCAAAATCGATGAATCTACCCGTCATGATTTTTTGTTACGGATAACGGAATTACACCTGCTCTTTGCGACGGGGATCCAAAAGAGCGAGTCATTGAGCTCAGTCCATGCCTTTTTGCTCGATGAACCAGCAACCCCTTTCCCCTTAGCATCTGATGCCGAGGACTTCGTAGACCGAGGCCTTGTAGGCGCGTGAGGTCCTCCAACGGTGGTTTTGATGCATCAGAAGTTTTGGGAAAAATCGTTTTAGAGAGAGATTTGGGGAAATGTGGAGTTTTCAACCGTGAAAAGTTGAAAAAGAGATGATTTGGGGTATGATTGAAGGTTCTATGGATTGCTTTTGAGAGATTTTAGATTGAAATCAAGGTTTTTCTAGAGAGAGAGAGCTTAGAATTTTCAAAAATAGCGTGAAAACTGAAAAATCTGAAAAGATTATTTATAGAATCGTGATACCAGTCGACTGGGTCCTTCATAATTTGGGGATTTTTTGGTATACTAGTCGATTGAGTCAGGACGCCAGTCGACTGGGTAAACTGGCAAAGAGACACCAATCGACTAGATGTATCATACTATTCGACTGGGTAGGCCATCAAAATTTCAAATTTTGGCTCCAAAACAATGTCTTGTAGTATCAGTCGACTGGATGCATTGTACTAGTCAACTGGTAAAATGAACAGTGGGATACCAGTCGACTGAGGTCATGCTACTAGTCGACTGGGTCCTTCAGAAAACTTAAAAATTTGAGCTCTAACTTGGAATTTTAGCACGAAATTGTTTATCTATGCCATCTTAAGTGAGAGATATATTAAATAAGAGTTAATACTCATTCATTAAATGTCAAATATGCATATGATGAATGTTGATGCAATCAAACATACATTTTATCATAGTCTTTCAAGCCCATCAATAGTCTAATCTTGCGAAAGCTATCTTCACTTAATGGTTTGGTAAGAATATCAGCTATTTGATCTTCTGAAGGAGTGAATTCTAGTCTAATATCACCTTTTTGAGCATTGTCTCTTATAAAGTGATGTCTAATTTCTATGTGTTTGGTTCTAGAATGTTGGATATGGTTTTTGGTTAAGTTGATAGCTCAAGTATTATCACAATGAATTGACATATCTTTAAAGTTCATGCCATAGTCTTCTAATTGTTGTTTCATCCACAACACTTGTGCACAACAACTTCGGGCTGCTACATATTTCGCTTCTGCAGTTGATAGTGCAACCGAATTTTGTTTCTTGGAAAACCAAGAGGTTAAAGTTGCACCTAAGAATTGACATGTTCCATTAGTGCTTTTTCTATCTAGTCTACAACCCACAAAATCAGCATTTGAATATCCTACAAGCTCAAAAATTGATTTTCTAGAATACCATAACCCTAGGTTTTGAGTCCCTTGTAGATATCTAAGGATTCTTTTTACTGCAATTACATGAGATTCCTTAGGATTAGCTTGAAATCTAGCACACATGCATACACTGAACATTATATCAGGTCTACTTACAGTTAGATAAAGTAAAGCTCCTATTATGCTTCTATAAGTTTTAGTATATACACACTTACCTTCCTCATTTAGGTAAAGTTTTGTAGAAGTGCTCATAGGAGTGCCAATTGACTTTGAGTTTTCCATTCCGAACCTCTTCAATAGGTCCTTGGTGTACTTTGATTGATTGATGAAGATATTTTCTTTCAATTGTTTGATTTGAAGTCCAAGAAAGCAGGTAAGCTCTCCCATCATGCTCATTTTAAATTCACCTTGCATGCACTTAGCAAACTCTTGACACATAGATTCATTAGTAGCACCAAATATAATATCATCAACATATATTTGGACTAGTAGTGTGTCATTTTTGTGAGTTTTTGTGAAGAGAGTTGTGTCTATTTTTTTTCTTGTAAAACCATTTTCAAGCAAAAATTTACTTAGTCTTTCATATCATGCTCTTGGAGCTTGCTTCAACCCATAGAGAGCTTTAGAAAGCTTATATACATGGTTTGGAAGACTATGATTTTCAAATCCAAGAGGTTGCTCAACATACACCTCTTCTTCTATAAAACCATTTAAAAAGACATTTTTTACATCTATTTGAAATAGCTTAAATTTATTAAAGCATTCAAAGGCCAATAACATACGTATGGCTTCTAATCTAGCTACAGGAGCATAGGTCTCATCAAAATCTATTCATTCTTCTTGATTATATCCCTTAGCAACTAGTGTAGCCTTGTTCCTAGTTACTATTCTATTTTCATCCATTTTATTTCTATATACCCATTTAGTTTATATTATAATGTGATTCTTTGGTCTAGGAACTAAATTCCATATTTGTTTCTTTCAAATTGATTTAATTCTTCTTGCATAGTATCTATCCAATCAAAATCTTTTTCGGCTTCTACAAAAGTCTTAGGTTCTACTTGAGATAAATAAGCTACACAATTACAAATATTTCTAATAGAGGAATGAGTTCTTACCCCTTGTGAAGGATCACTAATCACTTGATCGATTGGATGATAATTCACATACCTCCAATCTTTGGGAAGACTATCCTCTTGTTGACTTGTAGATGGTTGATCAAGATTTTCATTGTCTACCTCTTGATTTAATTGAGGTTCACTCTCTTTCGGGTCAATAATGGGAGTAAGTGTTTCTATCATTGGAATGAAATCTGCATCATCATTAAAAGAAACTACTCTACTACTAATTGGGTTAGACTCATCAAAGACTACATGTACAGATTTTTCAACCACTAGAGTTTTTTAATTAAAGACTATAAGCTTTACTAGAGGTTGAATATTCTAAGAATATCCCCTCATCGATCTTTGAGTCAAATTTACCCAAGTTAGTTTTATTGTTATTTATGATAAAGTATTTACAACCAAAGACACGAAAATAAGAGATATTAGGCTTTCTACCTTTCTATAATTCATATGGAGTTTTGTTAAGCATAAGTCTAATTAACACTATTTAAAACATAGCAAGAAGTGTTTACGGCTTCTGCCCAAAAATATTTTGGCAAACTATTTTCATAAAGCATTGTTCTTGCAAATTCTTATAGAACTCTATTATTCCTCTTAACAACTTCATTTTGTTAAGGAGTTTTAAGTGCTGAAAAATTGTGATCAATTCCATTTTCATCACAAAATTTTGAAAAGCTTTGGTTTTCAAATTCATTTCCATGATCACTTTTTATGCTTGATATAAAAATTCATTTTTCATTTTGAACCTTTTTTAAAAAGTTCACAAATCCTTTGTAAGCTTCATCCTTGTAAGCAATAAAAATAACAAAGGTATATCTTGAATAGTCATCAATAATAACAAGAGCATATTGATGGCTACCTAGATTAATGGTATTTATTAGACCAAATAAGTCCATGTGCAAAAATTTCAATGGACTAGTAGTTGAGACTATATTTTTTGATTTAAAAGAAATTCTAGTTTGTTTTCCCATTTGACTAGTATCACACACCTTGTCTTTTTCAAATTTGATTTTTGGAAGTCCAATGACTAAATCTTTTCTTGAAATGATTTTAAGCAAATCTATATTCACATGGCTAAGTCTTCTATGCCATAGCCATGAGTTTTCACTAAAGACGGAAAAACATTTTTCATTTTCCGAATGCAAAGATTTTAAATCAACTATATAGACATTTTCGTGTCTATGGCCAACAAACTTGATCTTGTGACTTTTGATGTCTATAACTAGATAATGAGAGGTTTCAAATACGACTTTGTTGCCTTTGTCACATAGTTGACTAATACTGAGCAAATTTGGCTTAAGACCTTGCATATATAATATATGATCAATTGTTGAGAAATCATTACCAACTTTACCATGCCCAATGATCTTTATCTTTGTATTGTCTCCAATGGTGACATATTCACCATCCCTTAGAGTTAGCTCTTTGAACATGCTTTGATCATCGATCATGTGCTTTGATCATCCACTATCAAGGTACTAATAGTTACATATTTCTTTAGTGTGGGGATATATCTACATTACACAAGGATATATAATTGCACTTTTAGGTACCCAAAATTTCTTGAGTCCTTTGGGGTTAGTCCTAGAAAATACGGTTTCTTTTGGGACCCATACTTTCTTAACATTATAAGGTGCTCTATAATTATAGACATGTTGATGATGCATAATCCTAGGATAATATTTATTAAAATTTCTAGTATTTCTTAATTGTGCATGTCTATAGTTCCTTGGATAAGCAATCCTAGAATATATGTTTCTGGTGTGAAAATTATGAACATGCATGTTATTTCTAAGAGATGTGTGATGATAATTTCTAGGATATGCATTTGTATTATTGTGAACATACATATTATTTCTAAGATACACATGATGGTGATTCATAGGATGTCCACTTTTATCATGCAAGTTATAAGCATACACATTATCTCTAGGATATACATGATGATAGTTCCTAGGATGTGTATTTCTAGTATGTGCATTCCTTGAATGATTATTCCTATCATTTGTATTTCTTGAGTGAACATACATATATGCATGAGTATTTCTAGGATGTTTATCTCTAGTATATGCATTAGAATTTAAATTTGCATACTTAGACCTACTAGCATGTATTGAAGGAGTATTTTTAATCTTGCTAGAGGCCTTGGAAGTGGAGGCTTCATTCAAACATGTTGTTTTCATGAATAAAGTCTCTTTTGACTTTTGTTTGCCTAATAGAGAATAACCCAAGCCAGATTTTCCTCCATTTAACCTTTGGCTAGATAACACTTCATCTAGCTTTTCTTTTCCAAGCATAAGTCTAAATATAGTGCTATTCAAATCCATTATTTTCTTCTTTAAAATATTGTTTTCACTTTTTAGAAAATCTTGTGATGAGTTATAAAACATGGAATATAGTTTTTCTTTTTCTTCCTTTAAGCCCTCTTTCTCTTTAGAAAGAGATGAAACTTCCTTCTTGAGAGCCACATTTCTAAAATTGAATTTCTTTAATTCTTTATGCATCTCATTTATAACTTCAATTAACTCTTCACTACTACTAACAATGTTATTATTAGAAGGGGAAGAAGTTGATAGTTCATTCTCATCGTCGATTTCCATTAAGCATAGGTTAGCAAGCTCCTCGTATCCAACTTCATTGTCCGAAGTTTCTTCCTCTTCGTCATCACTCTATGTGGTTGCAATCATAGCTTTCTTTTTGAAGCTTTTATATGGTTTGCTTGTTGTTGTACAATCTGCTTTGATGTGACGGGGCTTCTAGCAACCGTAACACATAAGAGGTTCCCTTTTTGGAGTGGATTCCCTTGTGTAAGGTTTCTTGCTCTTTTTCAAGAACTTATGAAACCTTTTGTTGATTAAAGCCATCTCACCATCTTCTTCGCTGCTCTCATCCTCTTTTTCTTTCTCTTCCTCTTTGTTGCTTGTAGAGGCCTTGAGAGAAAACATTTTTTTCTTCTTCTCTTCATCATTGACAACGAGATTCATTTCTTCCATCTTTAATGTCAATAGTGATTCGAGGAGTGTTTCAACATCAAGTTTGTCGAGATCTTTGGCCTCTGTGATGGCTGTCTTCTTTGCTTTCCAAGTGCATAGCAAAAACCTTAAGATCTTCCTCGTTAGTTCAAACTCTTCAATGTTCCTACCAAGAAGCTTTAAACCGTTAACAATAGTGGTGAAACGTGAGTGCATTTAAGAAATTGTTTCGTTAGGAGACATTTTGAAAGATTCATACTTAGACATTAGCATATAGATTTTTGATTTTTTGACTTCGCTAGTGCCCTCATATGTTTGTCCCAAATCTCCTTAGCCGGAACACATGCAGAAACTTTATTATACTCAGAAATATCTAAAGTATAATGTAAAATACTAGTGGCTCTACTATTTAGAGACATCATTCTACAACCCTCTTCATTGAACTTAGTTTTGAGTTTTGGCATTGTATGATTGATTTTTCCAATAGTTATTTCCTTTGTAGGAATTCTAGGGCATTCCTCAATGACTTTCCATAGATTGTAATCTTGTCATTCGACAAAGATTTTCATTCTAATTTTCCAGTAGTTATAATTAGAGCCATTGAACAAAGGAGGCCTAGTATAAGAATGTCCTTCGGTATAGCTATTTGATGCCATCGGATCAACTCAAGGATTTTAAGCTTGAAATTGAGTATGAAGTTCTGATACCAACTATTAGGATCGAGCGCCTACCACTGCGCTAAAAGCTATAGCTGTTAGCCAGAGTGCAACTCTAATCTCTTAAACTGCACAGCACACAAGCGCAACGTTTCGATTGTGACTTGGTCCAAGGCCTCCACCACGAGACAATTGCTGACAACACCTGCCAACATAATGATACTATGTTTTAATGTGTTGACCTTTCGAGCTATTTGCTCCACTGTAAATCAGACTAATATTCGCTTATTTATCACAGTAAATTTCTATTAGTCTTTCAATTAGATTTATATTCAAATCTATCAAAAACCGTCTGATCCAGACTACATGAATAGCAGCCATGCTACATGCTACTTACTCAGCTTGTTGTGTGTATCTTGCAACACATCCGTATTTCTTGCTACCCCAAGAAACAACTGCGTCTCCAAAGATGAACAAATGTTCCGAAGTGGACTTTTTATCATCTTTATCCCCTCTGAAATCTGCATCAGAGTAACCAATTATCTCAAGCTCACACGCTTGATATACTAATTTAAGGCGCAAGCTACCACTCAAGTACTTCAATATTATTTTAATTGTTTCCCAATGACTTGGGCTAGGATTACTGTAACGACTCATCCCGAAAGAACCGCATAGGTCCGTTTGTAAAAACATCATTACCTTTGAACATCGAACACCTAAAACTGATGAAAACTATGACCTGGATCTTCTAGTAAATTCTATGATTTACTTTACACATACATATACTACTATAACTTTACTTACGGTTTGTACAAATATTTCTTGGTTAAAACTTAAAACCAAGTGTCCACAAGTATACAAACTTTTCCATTTACTATATCCAAAATAAACCAAAATATACATCTTCCCAAGAATGGAGGCATATAAACATAGTCTATACAATTAAAACAAAAGATCAAGAGTAGACTCTTGCTTGTAACCCACCTAAAAAAAATTCTTCTTAATTACTCCTCACTTGCAAACTTCAAAATCTCAAACAAACTTTGTTGTAAATTTTTTTTAAAAAAAAAGAAATGAGCTAAAAAGCTCAGCGAGTAATCATATTACTCGGAGTAACTGTTAATTGATCCACAATAATATGAAATGTTTCTAACGTTTTTTAATGAATAAAGTAAATTACCAATGAATGTATTATTTGTACTTCATAAAAGTTATGTCTAAATTTTATTATAAAGGTACAAAGTACACTTCCATCGCATGATTAAATATAATATATCATTCATCGGGAGATTTCAATCATCTATAATCCATAACTCAACATAAACATTATAATAAAGATACCATGCACTGCAAATGTTAATAATGATCACTTATTTTCAAATTTTAAGTTTTTTTCATTTCTTGAATTTATTTATATCATAACGGAGACGTCTCCCCATGTATCAGTACATTTAGCATTTTCATTTCATCAGATCCCTTCCACCTAGGTAACACAACCTACTCTAGGCGGGGTCTCATAATCTTCTCCACCTAGGTACAACTTGCACTACGCGAGATTCATTCATTCCTTCCACCTAGGTCACAACCTACACTAGGTAAGGTATTATAATCTTCTCCACCTACGTACAACCTACATTAGGCAAGATTCATCCATTCCCTCCACCTAGGTCACAACCTACACTAGGAGAGATATTATAATCTTTTCCACCTAGGTACAACCTACACTAGGCGAGATTCATCCATTTCCTCCACTTAAGTCACAACCTACACTAGGTGAGGTATTATAATCTTCTCCATCTAGTTACAACCTACACTAGGCGAGATTTATACATTTCCTCCTCCTAGGTCACAACCTACACTAGGTGAGGTATTATAATCTTCTCTACCTAGGTACAACCTACATTAGGCGAGATTCATCAATTTCCTCCACCTAGGTCACAACCTACACTATGTGATCTTCTCCACCTAGGGACAACCTACACTAGGTTGGATCATGTCCTTTCTAATATCATTCTTTCCATTATCTTACTATAAATTATATTCATGTAATGCAACAATTATCTCAACACACAATCCACAATCAAACATATCACTATCATTCGATTCACAACATATTTTCGAACATATTAGAATGTTTCTATTATTTTTTTTATATATATGCATCAATAAAATTATCATCAAACTATAAAGGTACTTTCATGATCATTCATTTTATTATGCTTACTAATAGTAATATGAAACTCACCTTCGATGCGTCGTAATTTAGTCCCAAATTACTTCCTTGCCCTTATTACGTTCGTCAATTACACCTAAAGATTTATACAAATATATTTATATATCATTCAGTATAGTATTTAAAACTGTAAACACTTAATAAACAACCAATCATTCCATTTACTTACACATATAATCAAAAGAAAATAATACTAAAAGTTTCGTTCTCTCTTTAACCACCTTTCTTCATTCTTTCCTTCATTCTTTACTTCTTTTCCTTATTCTTTCCTTATCCAAGTTTGAAATTCATATCCAAAAATGATACTCTTCAATACATAATCAAAATTCCAATTTAAAAGATATGAAAATTTCAACTTCTTAAGTAATAACATTACTCAAAGTGACTTGTTTCACTTTCCAAATTTTCATTTTATATGCTTTTGTTAACAAAGCTTCCATTATTCACTTCAAACTTCTTCCAACTTAAAGAATTCATTCAAGTCTAACTATCTTCATACCATAAAATTCTCAATTTATATTGACTACAAATTTCAAAACACAAACTTAGAGTAATTACTAACAATTCTAACTTGTAAAAAGTCTTCTTTCTACACATTAATTCCAAATAAAGAAAGTCTCTTAACTAGAGAGATTTCTTTTAATATCTTCAAGGGTTTCAAAATTCCAGCCCAAAGCATAATTTTCTAACAATACCCATATCATGATTATGTTATGCAATAATCAAATTTCAAACTTTGAAAAGAAAATCACCATATAACTCTTCCAATTTCAAAAATTGTTAACTTTATCAATTAAATCTAAATGACCTCAAACAAAAGCATAAAATTAAGTTCAAGAAATCTAGTTTAATTTTGTAGTTGATCACATTTCGAAATTACCTAAAATTCAGCACATAAAACCCAAAGGAAGAAAATGGGGTTTTCTCCCTTGTCTGGAGCGTGGGACCCACGCACCACCTTGCCGTGCCCATGGAGGTCCACCTTTGGCCGGACTGTGGAGAGTTATAGAAGAGGGGTTCTGCAAAAGTTGGGGGCAAAATGACTTCTTTTGTTATGGTTTTGGTTTGATTTAAGCTGAAGAAAAAATGAGTTTCTAAGACAAAAAAAATTTCTCCTCTTTATCTCTCTTTTTGCCCCATTTTAGAGAAGAAGAATGAGGTTTTTGGGCTGATTTTTTTTGTTTGACCAAGTCTTATATACTCTACACAAGCACTTCCCTTTTTACCCTTAATCAATTTTTTTTAAGACTTTGCAAGTCTCTTCCCTTCATTTCCCACTAATATAAGTAAGGCCCATTTCATTTTCTTTCTTATCAATTCTACAATTCAATTTAATTCATTCTAGGAAATCCTTTTTAATAAAAAGTCTAAAGTCATTTATTTTGGTAATAATGTCAGTTTACTATCATAATGACATTAAATTCTAACACTAATGCATGTATGAGTCAAAATGAATAAAAAAAAATATTCAGACTCTACAATTACTTTGGTACCTACTGATCAAACTTACTGGATATGCCAAGTCTGGTCGAGTACACAACATAGCATATATAAAGCTTTCAACTTCTTAAGCATACGATATTCCTAAATACTTTTGTCCCTCTTCAGTACACTGGTCTTTAGACAATCTCTTCCCCATAACTAAGGGTGTTGGTTCCGGATTGCAATTCTGCATTCCAAATTTCTTATGGACTTTGCGCAAGTACCTTTCTTGATTTAAGCTCAATGTTCTAGATTTTTTATCCCTTAGGATTTGTATTCCTAGAACATATGACACTTCACTCATATCTTTCATCTCATATCTATTATTTAGTTCCGACTTGGTTTTATTTAACATTTCAATATCATTTCCAATAAGTAGAATATCATCTATCACTACAAAAAATTGTAATTTACTGACGGATGGCTATACTGACAGATTTAAAATCCGTCGGTATAGACACCCTATACTGATGAATTTTAAATCTGTTGGTAAAAGCTTAATTTGTACTGACGGATGAAAGTTTCCGTCACTATAGACTATTTATATACTGCCGAAACAATTTATCCATCAGTATAGACTATATCTATACTGACAGATAAAATTTTTCATCACTATAGAGTCCAAAATCAGTAAGTATAGACTATAACAAACTGTCAGTGTAGACCTAAAAGTTAGGCGCCAAGCTTCACCCAGCCCAAATCTGTATCTTTGTTAAATGGAATTTGGAAATAAAGAAAAAAAATTGGTCAACTTTTATCTCTCTCTCTCGCACTCTCTACCCTCAGAGCTGTATCAATGACCCATTCTTCTCTCTCTCGCACTCTCTAAGTGATCAACTCTCATATCTCTCTCACTCAACCGTACCCTTTATTCTCTCTCCCTCTCAAAATCTCTGTTTCGTCGATCTGAAGGCGGAACAGAGAGAAAGCTGAAGTTTGAAGACCAGAGGTAGGCCATCCTCTTGGGTCGGTGTAGCCGTTGATGATTCAAGGAAGTGAGGGGAAATCTAAAGTTTGAAGGTTAGGGTTTCTTTTCTTTTGTGTGTGCCGAATTCAATATTAGGTTTTTCTTTTCTTTTGAATTTAGGTTTCTTAAATTTTTATAGAAAGTAGATATTATAAGGCTGATTAAACCTAATAAGAAAGATATTACACTTAAAATTTAAAATTACTTAAGACTCATGCTGGCCTTCTAGATAGAATATTTTGTATGAGAAAGCATTCTTTGAATAACAAGGAAGCATTCTTTGACTTGCGCCCCTGCATTGATTAATCAGATTTGTGGGTTAGAGCAGAGCAAATACCTATATGCCCTTCTGCACCTGAGTTCTTGTAACATCATGGAAAGAATAATTGTATACACTTCCAAATTATTATATTTATACTTAAATATATCTAAGAAGAGGTAAGGAAGGAACATATAGTTTTTCTTAGAAGTTCACTAAAAGAGCTCTGTACTTGCATTCTCACCTTGTTTCTTGATTTACCTAGTTAAGGTCAATTTTTTATTAGAACCTCTACCATACCGTGGAAAGAAAAATAAGAATAGAAGTAGATGAGTACATGATGAGAACCTCTCCTTTTAGATGTCTCTTTTAATTATCAAAATACACACTTATTTGAGTTTTAGAGGTCAATCAGTAATTTAATAAAATTCCAACTCATCCACTTCTTTGCTGGAGAAAACCCACTATTCACAAGCTCTTCTAATGATTACTTGAAGTATGGCTGGATTGGGTGGAATGAGAGAAAACTATTAGGAATCAGTGTCTAGCATGAAACTAATGTTTCAAATATGTTAATGCATGGAATCGTCATAGTAATTTAACGAATTAAAATTTAAAGATATTTCATATGTATTATTACAGTAAAATATATATATATATATATATATATATATATATATATATATATATCAGTTCCATAATTTGTACAAAATTGAAAATGAAAGCAAATGAAGTCAAGTTGGCGTCAGTTCGGCAGTTTTTTCTAGTCTTTCACTTGGTTTAAAAGAAAGCATATAAGAACAATTTGATTGGCAACACGGTGTCAATAAAATATCATGATTTTTTCAAGTCAGTCAAGTACCATCGATGTTCACTGTAATAAATCTCAGGGAAAATAATCATTTCATGTGTACAATATGCATTTTTAGTAGCTAAATCAAGAATAAATTATGAGTCAGCCATTGTTTTCAATATTTCATAAGCATAAATTAAGTTAAAGTTTTAAATTAATGAACAAAAGAAAAAGACTTGTCACATATATCAAGGAGTTACTTGACTTTTATGTCCTGAGAATTGATTAGGCTTGTGTGCTTAATTAATCACTTTTAAAATAATCTTTTTTCAGCTGTGTTTCTAAGAAACAAACTCTAATTAAATGGATTTTTTATTTTATTTTAACTAGCTTAAATAGTGTTTTTAGTTTTTTTACTTCAAAACTTAAACAATCTAAAAGATCTAGAGATTCACAAACTAATCAAAAAAAAAGAAAAAAGATCTAGAGATTCACAAAAGGTTTTGTTTCTCTCATTTTTTTCATGGAAGAAAAATGAAGAACAAAAATTCTTAGTTTCCTATCATAGTAATACAGTAAATCACATATCACACACATAGCTAGACAAGAAAAATTACACAATGGAAAGAAGAAATGATGCCTTGTTTTTATTTATAGCATAAATAAGTTTACTTGAGAGTTTGTATAAATTTCTATATATCATGAAATTTGACTTTATGCTACTTGTGTCTTTGGTTCGTGTATTTATTAGAAGATTTATATATAAAATGTTACCTTCTAATAGTGGTAAACTTAGTGCAATTCTTGTATCTTGTTTTTATTTCAGTTTAATCACTCTTGATAAATTGGATAAATCTACCAACAAGAATGTGCGACGAATACTTTGACGGGGTAGTTAAATTTTTGGATTATGATTTTGATAAATCATCTAAAGTATGAAAAAATCTTGTGCCTTTGTGTGAAATGCGTCAACATGTATTGGCATCCTAGAGCAGAAGTCTTCGATTATGTTCGATGGATTTTTCACAGGGAGACCTTGGGTGCATCTACTTCTACTAGTGGACCTAGTGAATGAGGAAGGTTTGAACATGATGACATTCATGGCCTAATACATGATGCATTACCCGTGCATCGATGTGCAGAGGGTATAGATGTGAATATGGATTAAGAGAATACACAAGTGAGTGATGACTTTGGACGACAACAACCTTTAAGAGAGAATGTGTCTTTGAAGAATTTTCATGAATTAGTAAAAGAGGTTGATGAAAGATTGTACCCAAACTGTGAGAATTACTCAAAGTTATCATTTTGTAGTACAATTTTATCATATAAAGTGTTTTAATGGGCTGAGCAATAAAGCTTTCTCCATGTTATTAGAATTGTTCAAAAGTGCATTACTGAAAGAAAACATTTTGCCAAAATCCTACTATGAAATCAAGAAGCTCATGAAGGGCTTGGGTCTAACGTACGAGAAGATCTATACTTGTCCCAATGACTGCATGTTGTTTTGGGAGAATAATACAGATAAAGAAGCATGTTCGAAATTTGGTGCTTCTAGGTGGGAAGCTAGTGCAAATGATGCAGAAGGTGAATCTGAGAGTACTTTTAAAAAGAGGAAAAAGAAAGCTACGAAGGTCTTACGTTGGTTTCCTTTGAAACCAAGACTGCAAAGATTGTTCATGTCTTCAAAGACTACTTCCTTCATGAAATGGCATGAGGAGGCTCGTACTAAGGATGGATTATTTAGGCATCCTGTTGATTCTCAGGCTTGGAAAGAATTCGATTCTTGATGTACTGATTTTTCTTTGGAATCTCACAAAGTTCGCTTAGGATTGACTTCTGATGGATTTAATCCATTCAATACCATGACTATCATTCATAGCACTTGGCCTATCGTATTGATACCTTACAATTTGCCTCCATGGATGTGCATGAAGCAACCTAATTTCATACTCTCATTGCTGGTTCGTGGACCAAAAGGCCTTCATAATAATCTGGATGTATACATGCAACCTTTAATAAATGAATTGAAAGAGTCGTGGGAAGTTGGCATTGAGACTTTCGATGCTTCAGAAAATCAAAGTTTTCAAATGCGTGTGGCATTAATGTGGACTATTAATGACTTTCCTGTATATGCCAACTTGTCTAGGTAGAGTACTAGGGGGAGATATGCATGTCCTCATTACGGCTTTGACACCTCCATCATAGTAGAAAACATTGTTACATGTGTCATCGATGATGGTTAGAACCTAACCACAACTTTTGAATTAATAAGCATTCTTTTGATGGAACTGAAGAACGTAGATGTACACCTAAACCATTATCAGGGTGTAATGATTCATCCCGGGTTGGCCACCCCCAAGACAGTGTTGTCACATTTTGAAAATCTCAGTACAACACGTATATGCAATAAGAAAATAACGCCAACAAAATTTTTTACTTCACTCCTCAACCCTCAACAAGGGAGATACATCATTCTGATCTTGGCTTAAACATTATATATAACGTAAAATGCATGAATATTTACAAATAAATTTTTATTTTATTTTCTCATTAGTTTGAGGATGTGGACACGTATGTGGCTTATAGATAATGATTTCGTCTGAATCTCAACTCACCAACTATCTGTCCTGCCTGTTATCTAAAATCATTGTACAATGAGGGATGAACTTCACAAGCTCAGTGAATTAAATTTACTGGAAGTATTCAATTTCTATAAATAGTCTTTTAGTATTTAATCATTGATATCTCATATAACTTGATAATAACATTCTACTATCACTACATATATCATAAGTCTCATTCTCTATCAATCTCTTTTTCTTATATATTTGTTCATCTTAAGACCATCAATTATCTCATAATTACCTCGTTATGAGGTTCACAGCATAAAATCTACTATTTAGATGGTTTTTATCATATTATACTTCTATGTTTCTTTCTCACCATAACTATCTCTCTGTGAGACTCATTCATCTATAAATAAATGTACAATAACAAACAATACTTCAGCATTTCAGTAATACAATCAATATTTAAAACAGATGCAATGCATGAATTATTATTAGGGAACATTTTCTCACATGTCGACATATTTTTATCGTAGACCGGCCCCCTGCTAGTTCTTTATTTCCAGTATATACCGGCTGTCACGGTTTTTCATTTAGACCGACCCCCTCCCAGTTCTTTTATTTCATGCATATGAATGTGAACAATAATATAAAAACAAACATGAATTCAAATATTTAAATTAGCTATCCTGATTATTCTCAAATTATTATTTGAAAATTTTCACTAAATTCCTCTCCTCATAATCATATCAAATTATCAATCGTAGCTTGTCAAGATCCACTAAATTTCCTCTCCTCATACATCATATCAAATCATCAACCGTAGCTCATCAAGAATTTCACTTATCGCTTTTATTATTAAATCGACTCATTATTCCAATAATATTATTTATCATAAAATAAATCTCTACACATCCACTATTCCTATTGTTGTGCGAAAATATACCTAAATAAATAGGTGAATAATCGTACTTGTTTTACTTGCAAGTGCACAAGGTCAACAGTGTAGTATAGTGTGCGAATGCAAGATCATCTCCACAGGGATTGGTAAAGTTCAGTTTAGAATTATATTCGCAATATAAAAAGATAGAAATAATAAAAGTGTTGAGAAATAATAAAGATAAAATACTAAGGATAAAGGCGTAGGGACTTGATATCCACCACTAATTATGCTACCACAATATAATAGTATGCCAATGCTTTATTCATGCCATGTATACCTACTGGTCGCCAACCTAAGGGCATGGTATCTACTCCTTAAGCTATTGATTTCCCTAAGCAACGAGTTAGGCATGGTATCTACTCTAACTCTTTTCTTCCTTAAGGGATTCAGCATGGTATCTGCTTGAGTTGTTCCTTAAGAAAACATAAGTACTATGGAAATCGACAACCACATGAGACCTAGGGCATGGTATCTACTCCCGGTTTCCCATGTTGATTAACCCGGGTATCCGGATAAGATATCCCTTGTTACTAATGTTAGACCCAGGACTCGGTCATCCAAATTGATCTAACTAACAAGTCCATACCACATGCACATATTGATCAGACATATACATATGAGGAATTTAAATAAAAGCAGGTATTAATCAAGTTTAAGCAACACAACATAAATATCGCAAAGGCGCCAATACTAAATTTATTGAGTAAACATAATTAGGGCTTCAACCAAGCCCTACTAAGAATTTAATTACACATAATAAAATAAAAAGGAAAGAAGAAACCCGAGAGAAGAGGCGTCAATTCTGCTCCACGGTCTCCTTCTCCAAGCTAAAGCAAAAGAGAAAAGTGTTTTCTATCTAAGGTTGTCTTTTTGTGTGTGAGTTTACAAGTGTATTTATAGGTCCTTGAGAAGTCCTAATAGACTCATGAGTTTCTAAACTTTCCTAAAATACAAAACTCCTTTATTTCCAAAATAGAGTTATTTCCAAAATAGGGTTATTTCCAAAATAGGGTTCTGCAGTTTACTATTCACGCCTGTACATTTACGCTCGATCGCATGTGTCCTTGCGCTCGATCGCATGTGTCCTTGCGCTCGATCCTATAAGTGTGCGCACGATCGTATGTGCGCTCGATCGCATTGCATGTGCGCTCGATCGCACGTTGTCCAGAAAGTGCTTCAGGGCTTCTAGATTTCTTCCTTAAAGTGCCAAAACTGCTTCTTTTTCTCCAAGACCCTATAAAAACATGTAAAACACACAAATGGAGTAAAAGATACCAAATTAATGTAATAAAGGATCTAACAAGTGTAAATAAGGGGGCTTAAATATGTATATTTAAGCGTCTATCACCTATCACACCTATCAACCAACTTTCATCTATCACCAAATCATAAGTTAATAATTTATTCTAATATTATCACTGGATATTTCATATTTATCTTGATTACTTAAAGTGAATCTAACTCACCACGTAGCACTTAAAGCTACCTATGAATCACCTCCTTACATTTACTGCTCCTCTCAACAATTTCCCCCGGTTGCTGATCATCAACACCTGACATAATATTTATATTAAATTTCTAATTTATTCTTCAATTCTTCCATAATTCACACCCTTTGAAAATTTACACTTTGAATTATGGGAAATTTCATATATGCTAAATTTAAAAAATAAACTTCACGTTATTACCTTCTATTTTTCTTAGAGCTTCCCGTGACTCTTTATAAAATTTTCTCCGTAAACTCCTTCAAAATTTTGCTCTTTCAACCATTCTTTCGGTCCCCAAATGTTTAAAGAAAGAGAGAAATTGAAAGAAAATTAAACGGGATTTTGGTGAGTAATTAATAAATTAAACTAAAGTTATATATATATATATATATATACAATTTTTTTTAAAAGTCTCGTCAGCCATCTTTCCCCCTAAAATTGCCACGAATTGGCAAGATGTCTTGCATGCATTACTTCTCTTTTGGCAACAAGTGTTGCCACCTGTTGCAGTGTGTTTTTTTTTTTTTTTTTCCATTTTTCCTTTTCCTTTATATTGTCCACGATTTTTTTTTTCCATTTTCTTTGTAACTACGCCTCCATTTTTTTTTTTGAAAAAAAGAAAAAAAAACTTTCTTTTTCTTTTTTCCTTTTTCCTTTTTCCTTTTCCTTTATGCTGTCCACAAATTTTTTTCCCCATTTTCTTTGTAACTATGCCTCAACGCATCCATTTTTTTTAAGAATTGTTTTATTCAAATAATAAACCTTTCACATATATTTTATTTTAATTTCGTGTTATATTTATTAAATTACTTCTTTACCCTTACTTTATGAATACGGGTATTGCAATTCTACCCACCTTACAAAAATTTCGTTCTCGAAATTTTCTTACCTAATTCATGAAAGAGTTTGGGGTATTCTTTTCTCATTCTTATTTCATGATCCCAAGTAATCTCTTCAACATATTTATTCTGTCACGAAACTTAAATTTATGGAATTACTTTATTACACTAGCCTTGTTCTTTTTATCTAAAATTCTCACAGGTACTTGTATATAAGCAAAATCTTTATGAATTTCTATAGCTTAGCTCGAAATATTATAATATTCATCATGTAAACACATTCTTAAAAGTGAAACATGAAATACATTATATAATTGTTTTAATTCTGGAGGCAAATTTAGGCTATTCACAACTAGCCCAACTTTCTCAATCATCTCATAGGGTCCTACATACCTCGGACTCAGCTTCTCTTTCTTGTTTAAATCTCAATACAACTTTTCATTGAGATATTTTTCAATACACCCAATCATCTACTTGAAACTCAAGAGGTCTTCTTTTATTATCAGCATAGCTATTCGATCTACTCTGTGCTGCATTAAGGTTTTCTCTAACCAGTTTGATCTCTTCAATTATTAACTCAAGAATTTATGAACCAAATATCTTTCTCTCTCCAACTTCTTCCCAACATACTGGAGTTCTTTACCTTCTACCCATCTGTTAAGGATTGAAAAGCTATATTAAATTGTAATTGCATACCCGTGGCCTTTTGAAAGCCTCTCCGAAACCAAGATGTAACTCTAGCATCTTTATTTGACACTATGCTTAAAAGTATTCCATACAACCTCATAATCTTAGCTACATACAGTTTAGCCAACTTTTTAGGATTCCAATTAGTTTTAATTTGGAGAAATTGGAATGACTTAAAAAGTCTATCTACTATCATTTACATTGTATCGAATGTACATCATCATGTACCTATCTCAATATCTTCTTTCTCAACTCCGCATCATTGGGAACACAAATCCTATGTTTCAATACCCAAAATACCCTCATTTCAAATTTTGAACTCATATTGCTTTCTAGTAAGCACTCAATGCTTAATTTTTTTTATCTCTTCATCTTTACCTTGCATCTCTAAAGCATTTTACTATGGATGACTGTACAACCATATTCGTTAACCATGATCCTATATCACTGTTATTCAACTTCATTCTTATCTCTCTTAAATGTATCATCAATTTCACATCAGGACTCCCAATAGCAGTTAAACTTCTTGTACACTTTCTACTTAATGCATAAGCTACCACCTTCGCCTTTTCTAGATAATAGTGAATTGTACAATCATAGTCACTAATCAACTCCATCTTCCATCTTTGTCTCAAGTTCAACTCTCTCTAGGTAGGTAAGTATGTCAAACTCTTATGATCAGTGAATATCTCACAAGGGCTCCATACAAATGATGTCTTCAATCTTTAAAGTAAACACTATGGCAGCCAACTCTAAGTCATGGGTAGGGTAATTTCTCTTATGATTCCTCAATTGCCTAGAAGCACACACCATTAACTTCTCATGTTGCATCAACACATATCCCAACTATTGATGGGATGCATCACTATACACTACAAATCCTTCATCACCATAAGGAAGCACCAATACTGGAGCTGTAGTAAATTTCTCTTTTAGTAATTGGAAACTTTTCTCACATTTCCCACACCATACAACTCTCACCTCTTTCCTGGTTAATCGAGTTAACAATACTGTGATAATAGAAAAATTCTGAATGAATCTTTTATAATGAGCAGCTAACCCCAAGAAGATTATAATCTCAGTTACATTAGTTGGTCTCTCTCAACTCAACATTGCCTCTAGCGTTTGTGGATCAACTGTTATGCCATCTCTAAATATTACATGTTCTAAGAAGGTCATTTTATTCACCGAAAATTCATATTTAGGAAATTATAGCATACAATCTCTCTCTCCTCAAAATCTCCAACACAATTTCTAAATGTTTTGCATACTCTTCCTTAGTCTTAGAATACACCAAGATGTTATCGATGAACACAACCACGAGATTATCAAGAAATGGTTCAGACATTTTATTCATCAAGTCCATGAATGTTTCTGGAACATTAATCTATCCAAATGACATCACAAGAAGCTTATGACCATAACATGTCCTAAAAATAGTCTTCGGCACATCTCCCTTCTCTATCCTCAATTGATGATAACCTGATCTCAGGTCTATTTTTGCAAATACCCTTACTCCATACAACTTTTCAAATAAATAATCTATCCTGGGTAAAGGATATTTGTTCTTAATGGTTATCTTATTCAATTATATATAGTCTATACACAATCTCATCATTCCATCTTTCTTTTACACAAACAACACAAGGGCTCCCCAAATAAATTAGGTTCGATAAATTGTTTATCTAAAAATTCTTAAAATGGTACATCCAACTCTCTCAATTCAGCTGGCATCATTCTATAAGGTGCTATAGATATGTGTGTTGAACTCCAAATCGCATCTATAGGAAACTGAATCTCTTTATTGGGAGACAATTTGGACAACCACAAAACTCATCATGAAAATCTTTCACTACCAAGATTTCTTCTAACTTCCTATTTTCCTGTCTAGAATCCATTATGTATGCCAAATACTCCTTACATCCTTTCTTCAATCATCTACTAGTAGTCAGAGTAAAATAAGATAGTTCGAGGTATTTTATGTTCTCCCTGAAAGTTAAACTCCTCATGTCTATATCTTGAACACTACCTTCTTTCTAAAACAATCAACTATATTCAGAGATAATAAATCAGCTTCAGATTCTCTATCACTGATACGAATCACACAACATTTGTAAACATTTATGATTATCACTCTATCTCTAGTGAGAACTTCAACAAAATATTATGCATCAAAGAACTAATACATACTTCAATAGACTTCATATGAATACTGGATGCAAAAGAATGGGTTGCACCAAGATCAACCATCATTAATATGTCCACCTTCTCTACATATAAAGCACTTCAATTTTTTTGACAATTCTGGGATAAATATCTTATCTGAATACATCTATAACAAACTTCTGTCTCTCGATCATACATCAGATTACCACTTTCCCTTGGTGGCATACTTATTTCCTTTGCCATGACTCCAGTTTCCATAACCTGTCCCCCAAATCTAAGGGCCCCACCGATATTACTCTGAGCTACAGAAGTAACAAATCATGCTTGCCTCTAACTCTGTACTTCAGTTCCCTGTGACAAGGAACGCCTCCTCTGGGTGGTCTCTTACCCTGCACATTCATACTGATATCACCTCTGGGTTCCTCAAATCTAGACCTCTTTTGCCAATTCCTCCTACCTCTAATTTCCATCATATCTTTCTCAATTTTAAGTGTTATATTCGCCAACGTAACATAATTCATATGCCTCGTGTAAATTAGTTTCGATTTAATCTCAAAATGTAATTCACCTATTAACCTCTTACCCTTCTTCTCCTTTAGGTCTACCATTTCAGGTACAACCATTGACAAGACTACAAATCTGCAATCATACTGAGTCATAGTCAATACATTTGCTTCAAATCAATAAAATCTCCTTTTGTTGGGCTCTAAAGGTCTAAGGAAAGTATTTATCAAGGAAAACCTCCTTAAATCTATTCCAGTTAAAGGTTTATCAACATATGCACTTACCCTGAGAAGAATATCCTCCCACCATTCTAGGGCCTCTCTCTCTCTCTAACTTGAATGTAACAATGGCGACCCTCTGCCTGTTAGCCATTGGTAAAATATCAAATAATCTCTCTATATGTTTCACCCATAGCTCAGGCTCAAAAGGATTTATAGATCCTTTAGGCAACAAAGCATTCAACTTAATATATCTAACAAAACAATCTCCCTGCTTCTTGTACATAAACTCATTTTTCCCTTTTTGAACATTTAGCATTACTGCATATACAATAACCTCTGGCACTGCCCTAGCTTGTTCATCAAGTCTATGCTATAGGCTATCAACTCTATCATCTGTTACATTCATTTTCTCAATAGTATGTGTAAGAGCTTATCTTAGCTCATCTCTTTCAACTTCAGATTCTCTCGCACCTTTACTAATATCAATTATACTGCCAAATAACTTGTTATTAATTTTGATTTTTCCTATTTTTAGTGTTTTTGCCCTCGTAACCACAACTTTTATACAACTTGTTGGGATTTTACCTTTAAAACCCACATGCTCAAATTTTATGTAAAAAATATAACCACAATAGTTAAATAGGCAAAAAAAAAAAACAAAGAGGAAAAACAACAATAATTAATTTGGCTTAGTAACCTCTTTACCTGCGTCTTCCAACAAATTTACTACTTTGTTAATGTTCAATTATAACTTTAGGAAGAGCAAAGTTGCTAAACTCTCACTCCTTCATAACCTAAAAGCCTCAATACAACCTAGATTTAGTTGTAAGTTAGCTCGATAATTGCCTTTGGATCGACAAATTTTTTCTATGTTCCCAAACCTCTTGATTTCCTCGATATTAGCAATCCTTCTCCTGATGGCTTCTTTTTTTTATTCATATTCCACATGGAGGATATCTAGATTTTCCCCATCATTTCTCATTTCTCTGTGATTTTCTTCATTTTTAGAATGTTCTCCTCTTCCTGAACCTTCTCTTGATTTTCGAGATTTTTTAGACCTTGTATTTAGTTTAGACTAGAAGGCACTTTTAAGTATCTTCATTACGCCTACTCAAGTCTTTTCTCATGAGCTTCCAGAGAACCCTTTAGCTTAGTCACTGATAGAGATGACAAACCTTTTGTTTCTTCAAAGGCTGTTACTATGGAGTCATAGTTTTCTGTGAAAGTGATTAGTATTTTTTTCTACCAGTCTCTTGTTATGAATATTTTCTCCATAGCTTTTCATCTTATTTACAACTTCTTTAGTTTTGGCATAGGAATTTGTAATGGTTTCACAGTCCTTCATTTTTAGATTCTCAAATTCTATCCTCAAAGTATTAAGTTTGATTGTGAGTACCTTTTCGTTGCCTCGAAACTCCTCATGTAATATATCCCATGCTTGCTTTGTAGTTTCTGCTTCAGTAATTCTTAGAAAAATGATGTCTGTAACTGCTTGTTGAATAATATACAGAGCTTGGGCATCCTTCAGCTCATTTTCTTTAAATTTTATTTGCTCTGCCACAGACAAAATTGAGGTATTTTAGGGATTTCTATACCATTTTGGACAATATCCCACAAATTTTGTGAAAAGAAAGTAGGTAGAAAAGCTAATGAGATATTTGATGTGCTGGCAGCCATAAATGATAATTGATGAGTCTAACTCCCAGTAAAAAAAGAACAAAAATCTGATACTACTACTGCTGTTTTTTAATTAAATGGATTAAGATTATTTAGTTGGGGTGTTTTGGTGATAGACAAAATCTAAGTGGGTTGTAGTTAAGTAATATAACTTTAGATGAATAGTTGAAGAAAAACTTTATTAGAACAAAATAGTTACAGGTGCGAGAATTTTTTGATTGGCTTGGATCTAAATCAGATCTTTTAAATTGAGCCAATCAAAAGGTGACACGTCATTGAATGTGAAACTGAGAGAGTAGCTTGGGTTGAGTTAAACGGGGTTAAGAAATAATGAATAAAAAGAGAACATATGGTGTAATGTGCTCCCAGTTGTCTCACACTGACGCGATCGCCATCTCTTTCCCCTAGCTTTTGCTATTTTTGTCTTCTTTCTCTATCTCCTATGTTACAAGCTCTCTAAATCGGATAACGATACTCTCAATTTGAAAATTGAAATGGAGTCAAGTTTATGATGAGATTGAATGTCAAATCATTAAATGGAGAATATTCAAATTCAAATTTGTCAATATAACATTCAATCTCACCATGAACTTGATCTCCATTTCAATTCTTAAATGAAAAGGATCGTGGTCTCTCTAAATCTCCTTCCATCTCCCTGAAATTTTGTTGGCGCAGAGAACATGTGGGAATTCAATTTTTTTGATTTCCAAGCTGCCTAAAAACCCCCTTTCTCTCTCACAATTCAATAAATTTCTTTCTCTCTCCACTGAAACTGTCCTCTCTCAAATTTCATTCCTCTCTCCTCACTCTAGATTTCCCCTTTTCACTCCACATTTCCCTTTTTCTCATCCTAGGGGCCATCTCAGGAGGTAAGTTTTTTTTAAAAAAAAAAAAATTGTTAAGCTTCTCATTCTCTCTCAAATGTTCGTTTAAGTTTTTGAAGTTATGCTGTGATTGATTTGTGCTTTTTCCTATGTCATTTGTAGGCGAACATTTCTAGACTTAGGTAAGTATTTCTGGACGTAAGTAAGATGTTTGATAAGTTTTTTTTTTTCATTTATTGTAGTTGTTTTTGCTTTTTTTTTCTTTCATTTTTTGGGCATATGCTGTATTTTTTCTCTGTACTCTAGTTGAAATTTTGTTCTGCAGAGAAAATTAAAAAGATGCATTTATATATTGGATACTTGGGTTTATTGGGTATTTTTCTCTTTTGATCATTCATATATATTTACAATTTTAAAATATGCCTTACAATCTCTCACTCTATGACTTATCAGCTAATTTATACTTTTCTGTTTCTTGATTTTTTTACATAATTTTAAACGATACCAGCTAATTTATTGCACATAGATATCTGCTCTGTTTAGGCATTCGAGCTTCCAAATTTTGTTTGTCTGTCTGTTTTCACATCTGATTTTGTATGAATCATTATATGACTTTTAACGTGTGCGCAAACATGTTCTGCAGAACATTCAAGTATTAATGTGGGATGAAGAGAGTGAATTGTCAGCTTAAGAAGTACATGAGGAAAGATTTCTGCCATATAAAAACAATGTTCCAAACTGATAACTGCAATTTGCGAATGGGTGCCTTCACTCTCGGGATGAACAGGGTTGCGCGTGCTACTCTCTTGAGGAGTTTTTATGCATTAGGATCTCAAACATTTAAGATATCATGATTTATTTTTTTCAATTTCAAAGATTTTGTCTATAATACGTTAATGCTAGAATATATATTTAAGATGATGGCTATATATGTAAAATTTCATCTTTTGAATTATTGCATAGTATATGTAGAAGAATGAAACTTTTTTGTACAGTGCTTGTGCGATTGTTTATATATTAAAATAGATAAACAAAACTAAAAATCTAATTGAAACAGGTACAGCGACCTCGAGGTTTACTGAGGAACTATATCAACAGTTTAGAAACCGTAAATAAAACAATTTTGAGCTATACCGACGAAATTGTTTGGTCAATAAATCCTACCTATAGTTACGGTTTTACAACCGTCGGTATAGGTTTACGGCCTATACTGACAGTTTTTATTCGTCAGTAAAACCTACTATAGTGACGGTTATAGAACCGTCAGTGTTGATTCACCACCTATACCGACGGTTTTGGAAACCGTAAGTAAATCTCTCATGTCTATACTAACGGTAAAAACACTGTCGGTATATATCCCTACAGCTATGCTACTTCTTGCAACGATTTTCAAAATCGTTGTTATAGCCTAACAGGGTCTATACTAACGGTTTTTGTGTCTATACCGATAGATTCTGACCGTCGGTATATGTCATTTTTTTTGTAGTGTATGTACAATGAAAATATGGAAAAAAATTTCCCACCTTTACATGTATAAACACATTTATCTAGTTTATTCGGGACAAAATCAAGTTGCAATATTACCTCATGAAATTTGCGATACCACTGTTTAGATGATTGTTTCAAACCATACAGTGATTTCTTCAATTTATAAACTTTATTTTCTTGACCTTCTATCTGAGTACCTGGAATCCCTCAGATTGGTCCATATAAATATTTTCCCTCCCTTCTCCATTGAGGAACACAGTCTTAACATTCATTTGAAATAGTTCCAAGTCAAGACATGCAACAATAGCCAAAAATCATTTTGATTGATGCAAGCTTTGCTACCGAAGAATACATCTCCTGAAAATTTATTCCTAGCTTTTATGTAAAACCTTTGGCAGCTAGTCATGCCTTGAATTTGTCAATGAACCCATCAACACAAAATTTCCTTTTGAGCACCCATTTACATCCTATAGATTTTCTATTATGAGCCAAATCACATTGTTCCTAGACTCTATTTCTTTCAATCGAATGAATTTCATCTTTAATGGCATCCAGTCGTAGCGATTCGTGTGATTTCATGATCGCTTCAGCAAAAGCTATGGGAGCTACACATTCCTTAATGTCTCTGTTCATAAAAAAAAAAAAAAAAACATGATGACTCATACAAATATAGGTAATAATTTTCCATCAAAGCGAGAGTTGCTCTAGATCTATTGTTGCCAATTACAGGTTGAGAAGGTGGTGCCTCTGTGGTCGGTTTTGCTATAGGTATCAATTCTTCATCCATAACTGGATTTGGTTCCGAGTTATTTTCAAGAACATCCTTGTAATAATTATCATCTATTAAAAATAGTGGTTCATTATCTTCTTGAACTTGTTCCTCTTCCTCTAGATTTTCTAGAAAAGCAGCATCTCTACTTTCAATAACCCCCTTTTTTTCTTTATGATAAAACCTATAGCCTTTTGACCTTTCAAAATACCCTATGAAAACACATTTCAATGTTTTAAAATTCAATTTATCTCTCAACTGAGATGAAATCAAAACATACGATACACAACTTCATTTCCTTAGATGACTTAATTCAGGTTTACGACCATTCCATTTCTCATAAGGTGTTGACTTGATAGATTTAGTGGTTATACGATTCACTATATAGTTTGTCGTAATCAATGGCTCTCCCCAAAATCTTTTAGAGAGATTTGAGTGTGGCAACATGCATCTTACAACATTCAACAATGTTATATATTTTCTTTCTACCAAACCATACTATTGTGGCTTATAAGATATAGTGGTATGCCTTATAATTCTATATTCTATGCAAAAATTGTCAAAATCACCTGAATTGTATTCCCCTCCCCTATTAGTCCTTAACACCTTAATGTTCCTTCTAATATGAATTTTTTTTTTTGTCTTATATCTCTTAAAACATTCAAATGCTTCTGATTTGAAAGATATAAGATATACATAAGTAAAGTTGGAATAGTCATCTATAAAAATAATAAAATATTCCTTATTACCATTTGCTTTTATATTCAATGGGCCACATATATCTGAGTGCATCAAATCTAAAGTTGACTAGCTCTTTGACCTATCTTAAAAGGTTTTCTAGTAATTTTTCCAGCTAAACAATGTTTACAATACTACATGGCATTTATATTAGATAAACATGGTAACAAATTCATGTTAATTATTTATTTCATCTTAGATTTACTAGGGTGTTCTAATCTTAAATTCCATAATTCACATGCAAAATAATCAAGAGACAAAGAATAATTCAAAACTGCATCATTCTTATTATTACTCACGACAGGCAAACAAAATAAATCATGTTTGAGCACAAACTTGCCCATAGAAAAAACTTTCTATCATTTTCAATGGACACCCTCTTATTGTAAACCTAACCATTAGCCCTTTCTTCAGAAAGGCAAGGACAAAAACCATATTATGCCTCATTTCGGGCGTATATATCACATTCTTGAGGACCATGATATTGTTCCCAAGATCTAACCGGTAAGATCCAATGCATTCAACATCTAGGTAGGTACTGTTACACATAAAGATCCTTTGGTCCCCTTTTTTTAGCTCCATGTAATCAAATAATCCCTCTTTGGCCTTTGCAATATGGCGAGTTACACCAGAGTCAATCCACTGCCCATCAATGTTCGTGGCCACAACACTGCATTTGATCACTCCAACAAATTCTCATTTGCTGGATTTTCCTTGTTCCGGACATCTTGAATCGCCTCTATTTCCTTGCTTGTTTTATGGGCAATTGGACTTGAAATGTCCATATTTGCCACATCTATAACAAGAACTACAAAGAATGATCAGTTTCTTGTTGTTACGGTGTTGTGGCTGTGAATCGTTGAAAGAGGGCTTTCGAAGGCCAAGCTGATGATTCTGATTTCTTGGTTTGGGTTGGGCTAGATGCAGCTCATCTATCTACATAATTTCCAGTTTTGATATTTTCTCCTTACTATCAAATCTTGCTCGATTTCCAACATAGATGAAAAATCCCCCATGTTCTTAATGGTGCCATTAAATCTCAGAGTAGTGGCATCAGAGTTTAATGAAGGAAGCATACTATTCATAATAATTTTCACCTGTATTTTCTTTGGAATCTGAGTTCTAGCAATTTCCAGGTCCTTGGCCATGATAATCATCTTATTGCAATGGTTTATCACACTTTCACTCTCCTTAATTCTAAAGCTATTGTAGTTATGGAGGAGAATTTTTATGTGTACATAAAAAATGATTTCATACTTTTCCTTGATGGCCATCCATAACTCTTTTTCCGTTTTATAATTTCCAAAAACCTTTATAACATTGTCCTCCATGAACATCAACATAAGGCACTTCGCTTTATTTTCATTTACTTGCCATTGATTGAACTCTCTTTTCTGAGCATCAATGGTATTCTCAATAAGGGTTAGAGTAGTGCCTTCGATTACATAATCGACGTTGTCAGGGATTAGGACATACCTAATTTTCTTACTCCACATATCATAATTGGCACCATTAAGTTGTTCAATTTTTGCTAATTCAGAAGTAATCAATTTTCTAGCCATTTCGAAAAAGAATGCACTAAAAATATTTTTCTTCGAAAAATATGAAGATTTTGAAAATAATAATAATTTAGTTGCTTAAAATTAAAAGCGTAAAAATAAACTGACATTTTTAGGACAGAGAAAAGGTGGGTTGTGCAAACTCAAGGATGATTGACTGAGTAGTTAGCTGGTCAATCGTCTGGGAGCCTTCTAGGTGACTGGGTAGGTAGCTGGTGAGCTGTTGGTCAACTAAGTGGGTGACTTGAGGGTTGCTAAGAGACTAGTGCCTCAACTGGTCGACTATGTAGTCGACTGGAGCTTGGGGTGAAAATTTTGGCTTTCAAGGTAATATTTTTTGGCTCTGATACTAGTGTTTGGGATTTTTATAACATATCAATAAAAAGAAGAAGGAAAATGAAAGATTAAAGGGGGCTCTGATGATAACTGATTCTTGCTTTGATTTTAACTTGTTCAATAATGGGATCATTCCCGTTTATTTATAGAGACTTCCCACCTCATCTCCACCCCCTAATAATTGCCTCTTTAAAATTCAAATATGGATAATATTTGTCCATATTTCCTGATCATCTATATTTGATGATCAGATATGATCATATCTATATTTTCCGATCATCTCTATCCGTTGATCAAATATAATGTTATCCATATTTCCTAATCATCCCTAACTGATGATCAGATATGGTCTTATCCATTTCGGGATAAGATTTCTTTGATGTTGGTTAAGATTGCCCAACTTATAAAAGATGAACACTTGTCCCTTTAAATTTGGGCTTCAGTTGGCTGAGTAACCAAAACTAATAGTCTCCATGATGTTTACTTTCCTACGTAAAGGGGTTCTCTTTTCTGTATAAATTTGGGTTTTTTTTTTTTTTTTTATAGAGGAAAGGACTATAATTGAAGAGTAAATAATTTGTTATGATTTTTGAGCACTTGTGTGGTTACTATTATGCTTGTACCTTTTATGTGGGTGATCATTTACGCAATTTCTTTTTTTTTTCCTTTAGATATATATGCCATGCATGTGTTTTTTACTCACTTCAATCTTTTTTTTTTCTTTTTAAATATTAAAAAAATTCACTATAATATAATTTTGTGATTGCGATGCATAGATACACAAATGTGAACTCTCATAATACCCAAATCTCCTTATCTAGAACCACTCACATAGTGTGTTCTTGCTTATTGCTATTTGCCATTTTAATCAAGGGTAAAACTTAGATGAGGTTCTTTATATGAGCTTTCTAAGGTCCTATTTAAAAATTAATATTTTCAAAATAAAATTTAAGATCAAATTTTACTATTCAATAAAAATCGTGTGATAGATCAAATCCACGAAATTTTAATTATAATTTTTTTGGAAGTTTGGTACAATGAATTAAGAGGAGAATAAGATTAAATAAGGATTGATAACATAGGATCATTTTATGTTTTTTTTTTTTTTGGGTATCAAATCTAAGCTTTAATGGAATCATCTCATTTTATCTCATTCTTCGTTCGACATTCCAAATGAGCACTTAGTGTATGATTTTACTAATGTTTCGTCAATGGTTTAAAAATGATCAAATTTTCTATTAAATCGATCAAATGTTAAAATTTATCAAAACAAGTTATTTTTCGTAAGTTTAAAAATCTCATTAACGTATGTTACATCATAGGTCAAATGACATTGATATATGTTCTCCACAATTTACAATCAAGTAATTGTTTGTTGATTCCTTTTTGTTTGAAAAATGTATTTTGTTAGCTGACAGTAATTTTGACATATTCACATTCAAAATATTTCCTTTAGAGTCTTTGTTGATGTTTTTTCAAAATAAACTTGGATTTTAAATTTGAGATGTTTTAGAAAATCAAAGGAAAGAATAAAAGAAAATGGAAATTCAAGTTGTGAATGATTCAGTGGATTGAATGACTGGATGGAAGGTGTCTCTAATGAAAAGACACACTAATTAAACATTATAAAAGTGTGTATAACTGTCATAATTAATAGATTACAAACAGAATACATATTTCCTTTCTTATTCATATTCTCCTTCTCTAAAAATCTGATATTCCTATGTGTAGAAGTCGTGCAAATTTTCAAAAATAAGTGTTTTTCATCCATAAACTTATAGAAGATATTGTGGGTTATTCTTCACGAGTGTAAAGTGCAGAATAACAATAGTGCTTCATTGTATCTTAGAGGAAATTCGCCGTAAGCCTTCTTGCATTAATGAGGGGTGAATTAAACCTTAAGGAAAGCGACATGGTCGTGCCTTAAAGTCATTTCTCTTAATCTCTCTTATTCCTTTTTATAAACAGCCCTGAAAAATTTCCCTAACAATCTTAAGGTTTAAAATTTACATTGTTTATCAAAATGACTACTTCTTTGAGTTCCCTGAAAGATATCGCGTTGGACTTCAACAAGCTTAAGTGTTTTGATGGAGGAGATTTTTAACACTAGTAAAAGAAACTCTTCTTCCTTCTGACGTCACTGCGAGTGTATTATATCATTATATCAAGGCCGAAAGTAGTAGAAAATGAGACGATTGCCCATACTCGTGATAGGTAGAAATGGGATCAAGATGACGATATATGCAAGGGTCATATTCTGAATACGATGTCCAACACTTTTTTTATGCTTACCACAATGTCAAGATTGCAAAAGAGTTATGGGATTCGCTGCAAGTAAGTACATGAAGGAACATGCTACAAGTAAGCGATTTATTATTATAAAATTTAATGCTTACAAAATGGTTGATACTCGTTCTATTATTGATCAGTTTAGTGAAATAAAAACTATACTAGATCAGTTCTCTCAACATAAACTGAAAATGGATGAGACCATAATGATCATAACCATTATAGACAAATTGCCTCTACTTTGGAAAAATTTCAAGAGTCATTTGAAGCACCAAAAGGAAGACATGACTCTTGAAGAGTTAGGCAATCATCTCCGAATTGAGCAGGATTTACGGAAAGAAGGAAAGGAAGAAGCCCTCTCCATTATTAACTCGGTAGAGGAAGAAGAGACTTCGAAAGAAATCTCTTAAGATTCTCACAAGAGAAAGAATCCTTCAAACATTTCTGACAAGAATAACAAGAAGACAAAGGGTGATTGTTTCCATTACGAAAAACCAGGACACTTCAAGAAAGATTGTCGAATGCTAAAGAAAAAATGCAAAGCATGAAAAGAGTTTGTGACATAATTAGGCTGATAAGAATGTATAAGGTCTAAGGGATAAGTGTTTGTTAGTATTTAAACATATAAGATTATATTTAAGTGAATGAGAGAATGTTTGAGCACAAAATTAATAATAAGAATATTATTTGTGTTTGTATTGCCGATTATTCAATTTACTTTGGCTGTTTATTGAAATATCTTTTGTTATGAATTCTCAAATAAGTCTAGAGAAGACCTCAAGTATGTTTTGGTTAGTACTTGACTTATAATTGAATGTATTCTTGTGGTAGAAATTTACAAAATATAAATCTCAAGAAATTACTTGTTGTAAAATCCAGTTTGGATGATAATGTCACTTGGACTAGTGATATGAGTATATGCTATAAATACCAAGTTAACATTGAGCATAATAATGAATTACAAGTGGACAAAGTCAAGTAGTTATAACTAATAGAAAAATATCACTTATGGTGGGGTTGATTCTTAGTGTCAGTGTGATTGGTATTATGTACGCAATGCATTACAATGAATTATCCTGGGCATTAGCCAAGTATAAAAAATTATAGATGTTAATCGAGTTTTTACTAGCAAATGATTAAAATTTAAAAGAGATGAGGATTAAACCCATATGATTAATCACCCATGATGGAACCTCGACTCAATGCTTACTAACAATATATATTTCATCCCAAGAGAAGGGTGTTTGGAAACCGTAGTGATAAAGTGAAGGGTGAACTTTAACTCCATAATAAAGCTTTAAAAAGTTTTCTCTAGTATGTTAAGCTACGGAACATACTTGATAAAGCTTACCTAGTGAGTGTGAAGTGTGGTCGTTTCTGCTGAGTTCAAGGGTTTAACTCTAGAGCACTCATGATATAAGATACATGACATAAGGCCCGTAAACGTGTCGATATATTTTCTGCAAATTCTATGAGGAGAAGTCTCATGTGTGAGACACGTCCGGTTAAACAAATAGGATTTGTGGTTCAAAGTATTATACTACCACATATTCTATTTAACTTTGATGTGTTTTCACTAAGTGAAGATTCAAATCTAAAATACATATTCATTTAGGCGTGAACTTCAATAGATGATAAAAGACGCTTTAGGGCATCCACAAGATATGTTTTCAGATACTGCTATACAATTACAACCTATCTTTGCTCAATGGATACAAAATACCCGTACTTTAGCACCTGGTACAACAGCCCCTGGTGAAACAACGAGCACCAGTTTGACTTGGGGGCGGTGATTTAGGAGCAGTGGGTGGCAAAGTTGCTTTGTTACCTATTCCATTAGGAACTGCAGATTTTTTGGTACATCACATTCCTGCATTTACGATTCATGTGGCAATATTGATACTCCTGAAAGGTAAAGTTTTATTGAGTCAAAATATTTTGAAATGGTGGGGTATTGTTGATGTTTTTTTAAAAATAAACTTGGATTTTAAGTTTGGATGCTTTTAAAAATCAAAGGAAAGAAGAAAAGAAAAGGAAATTCAAGTTGTGAATGATTCAGTTGACTGAATGGACTCATTCAGTTGATTGTATGGTCATTCAGTCCATTGAATGATTAATTCAGTCATGGAAGGCTAAAATTTCCCAGAACTCTTTAGAAATTTTCCAGTCGATTATATGAAAGACTTAGTCGACTGGATGGTCAAAAATTTTGAATTTTCAGAACATTGAATATCAGTTGAACGTGAATAGAAGTGTCATTTGAGAAGGAACATTTAGTATTCAGTTTAAATCAGTTTCCTACTGAAACAATGTGTCTCTAATGAAAAGACACTAATTAAACACTATAAAAGTGTGTATAACTTTCATAATTAATAGATTTTGAACAAAATACAGATTTCAAATTTCCTTTCTTATTCTTTTTCTCTTTATCTAAAAAACTGATCTTCTTATGTTTAGAAATCCTGTAAATTTCCAAACATAAGTGCTTTTCAACCATAAACTCATAGAAGTTGTTGTGCGTTATTCTTCACGAGTGCAAAGTGCAGAATAACAATAGAGATTCATTGTATCTTAGAGGAAATTCGCCAGAAATCTTCTTGCACCAATGAGGGGTGAATTAAACCTCAAGGAAAGCGACCTGGTCGTGCCTTGAAGCATTTCTCTTAATATCTCTTATTCCTTTTGATAAACAGCCCAAAGAAATTTCCCCAATAATCTTAAGGTTTAAAATTTACAATGTTTATCAAAATGACTGCTTCTTTGAGTTCCTGAGAGATATGGTGTTGGACTTCAACAAGTTTGAGCGTTTTGATGGAGGAGATTTTTAACGCTGGCAAAAGAAACTGTTCTTCCTTCTGACGTTATTGCGAGTGTATTATGTCATTACATCAAGGCCAGAACTAGTATAAAATGAGATGATTGCCCAGACTCGTGATAGGTAGAAATAGGATCAAGATGACAATGTATGCAAGGGTCATATTCTGAATGCGATGTCCAACACTTTGTTTGATGCTTACCACAATATCAAGATTGCAAAAGAGTTGTGGGATTCGCTGCAAGTAAGGTACATGAAGGAAGATGTTGCAAGTAAGCGATTTATCATTACAAAATTTAATGCTTACAAAATGGTTGATACTCGTTCTATTATGGATCAGTTTAGTGAAATAAAAACTATACTAGATCAGTTCTCTCAACATAAACTGAAAATGGATGAGACTATAATGATCATAACCATTATAGACAAATTGCCTCCACTTTAGAAAAATTTCAAGAGTCATCTGAAGCACCAAAAGGAAGACCTGACTCTTGAGGAGTTAGGAAATCATCTCCGAATTGAGTAGGATTTATGGAAAGAAGGAAAGGAAGAAGCCCTCTCCAATATTAACTCGGTAGAGGAAGAAGAGATTTCGAAAGAAATCTCTTAAGATTCTCACAAGAGAAAGAATTCTTCAAACATTTCTGACAAGAATAACAAGAAGACAAAGGGTGCTTGTTTCCATTACGGAAAACCATGACACTTCAAGAAAGATTTTCGAATGCTTGAGAAAAAATGCAAAGCACGACAAGAGTTTGTGACTTAATTAGGTTGATAAGAATGTATAAGGTCTAAGGGATAAGTGTTTGTTAGTACTTATATGTATTTAAGTGAATGAGAGAACATTTGAACACAAAATTAATAATAAGAATATTATTTATGTTTGTATGGTTGATTATTCAATTTACTTTGGCATGTTTGTTGAAATATCTTTTGTTGTGAATTCTCAAATAAGTCTAGAGAAGACCTCAAGTATGTTTTGGTTAGCACTTGACTTATAATTGAATGTATTCTTGTAACGATCCATACCGGATTGGCCACCCCCGAGACGGTGTCATCATATTTTGAGAATCTCAGCACGACACATATATGCAACAAACACTGACAGAAAATTTTATTTAATTCCTCCACCCTCGATAGGGGGGATATGTAAATCTGATATTAATTTACACATAATATACAATGTAAGATGCATGAATAATTACAAATAAAATATTTATTTCATTTTCTCAATAGTCTGAGGATATTGACACATACATGGTTTACAGAGAATGAATCTGTCTGACCCTTAACCTCACCAGACTACTTGTCCTGTCTGCTACCTGAAATCATTATATAATGAAGGGTGAGTTTCACAAGCTCAGTGAATTAAATTTACTAAACATATTCCATTTTCATAAATAGTCCTTCAATATTTAATAATTTATTTCTCCTAATACTAGATAATAGCATAATGTCTAACCTTTAAGTAATCATCATATAACCATATTTTAAGTCTTCTTCTCTTTTTCTCACTGTCACTGTCTCTCCCTGTGAGACTCATCCATCCATAATTAAGTTCACAAAAATATACCGCACACCAGCATTTCAATAAATGCAAGCAATAATTAAAACAGATGCAATGCATGAATGCATATGATGGGAACGTCTTCCCACCTGTCGATAGGTTATTATTATCTTAGACGAGCCCCTTCCTGGTTCTTTACAGCTTATCCCAGCTATCACGGAATTTATTTCCAGCATATACCAGCTGTCACAGTTGTTCCATTAGACCGCCCCTTCCCGGTTTTTTCGGTTATATTATTAAATGCATACGCACATGAACAATAATATAAAAAATGCACATAAACAGTAATATCAACACCACATGAATTTAAAATAATTAAATTAACTTTTCAGTCTTTCCTCAACATTCTACTTAGTAAATTTCAATTTTTCTTCTCCTCATATATCACATCAATTTATTCGCCAACTAGTCAAAATCTCGTTATCACCATCATTAGTAAGTCAACTCATTATTCTAATAATATTTCTTTTCACATACTAATTTTCTACATGTCTAATATTCATATCCTACATATCAATTAAATTTTTATATACTGCTAAGCATAAGCTAATAAATTTTTTAATATTATTACTAAATATTTGATTTCTATTTAGATTACTTAAAGTAAATTCAACTCACCACGTAGCACTTAAAGCTACTTGTGCATCACTTCCTTGCCTTTCTTGTTCTTCTCAAGACTTTCCTCCGGTCGCGGTTTCTCAACACCTGACATAATATTAGTATTAAATTTCTAATTATTTTCTTAAATTATTCATAACTACACCCTTTGAAAATTCCTACTTTGACTTTCGGGAATTTTATAAATACTAAAATTTCAAAATAAATATTATGTTATTACCTTCTATTTTTCCAATAGCTTCTCATAAAATTTCCACCGTAAAATCTTTTAAAATTTTGCTATTTCAACCTTTCTTTTGGTCCCCAAATGTTTAGAGAAACAGAGTAGTGGAAAGAAAACTCACAAGTGTGATAAGTGCTAAGGTTAAGTTCACGGAAGTGTATATATACCAAGTTGCTGCATAAAAATCTCTACAGCAAATTCCTTATTGAAATTGGCATTCTCCTTAAGCTTGCCACCTTAGGGACACTTGTTAGGCCTTACCTTGTCTTCCTTTACAATTGTCAACAAAAATCAAATTGGCAGCAGGTGGCTGCCACATTTACTGTTCAAATATTTTTTTTTTTTTGTCTTCTCCAAACTTTTTCAATCTTTTGGGACATTCAAATACTAAAAATCTTCCACATAGACTTTATTTTAAATTTCATGTCATATTTATTAAATTAATTCTTTACCCTTATTTTACAAATACAATTCTACCCACCTTACAAAAATTTCATCCTCGAAATTTCCTTACCTAAAATTAAGAAAATAGTTGGGGAAACTCCTTCCTCATTCTTGCTTCATTCTCCAATGTGACTTCTTCAACATCTTTATTTTTTCATAATACTTGAATCAAATAAATGACTTTATTACGTAATACATGTTCCTTTCTGTTTAGGATTCTGATTGGTGCTAGCATAAAAGTCAAATCTTCTTGAATTTCTATTGCCTGATTCGAAACACAATGGGATTCATCAGGTAAGTATTTTCTCAGCAGTGATACATGAAATACATTATGTAATTGCTTCAGTTCTGGAGGCAAATTCAAACGATATGCTACTGGTCCAATTTTCTCAGTCACTTTATATAGCCCATGATGAGAGTCATAAAATGCATCTTTACATTACTTAATTGTTAGCGTTTTAGGGTTGATCTAGGTTTGAATTGCACTTTTATACCTTAATAACTCTAAAATGTCATTCTTGGATCATTGATCTATTTCGATGCATTTTCAAGTACATTAAGTTCAAAAGAGATGGAAAAGCTATCATTGTTTGAAGCACAATGACTTGATGAACATCGGAGTGAAGGTTCACAAGCACTTGGAAAGGAGTTTCACTAAATTGCCAGAATTACCCGTACATATCAATCATTTTTGCAAATTAAACTGTATTGATGCAAGAAGAACCAGGAGATGAGACATATATGCTTAGAAAGATCCATAAGTCTATTTTTTGGAGAATTTTACGGCTCGAAAAAAATGATTTTTTTAGAGAAAGTTATGGCAGTTTTAGTAGACAAAGGTCAGGCCTCTAGAACAGCATCAGCCAGCACCGCGGTGCTCCTCAACCAACACCGCGGTGCCCAGAAGCCTCCACATCTTGAACCATCAGCCAGCACCTAGATGCTCCTCAGCCAGCACCGTGGTGCCTAGAAGGACACCCAACCAAAGCTGAGGCCAACACCGCAGCGCCCATAAAGGAGCACCGCAGCGCACACACGATGTTATAACTCTGAGTCAGAGCTTAATTAGGGTTTTAATGACTGTTTAAACCCTAAGACACCCTTGGACCTTGTGAGTATAAATAGACCACTTAGAGTTTGTGAAAAAGATCATCAATAGAGGATTGGAGGTTGGACAAAGGTCCAAAGACTCAAGGAGGAGCCCCATGGCCGTCTAATCTCCAAGCAAGGCAAAGGAATGAATCCTTAGGTGTAGTTGTTCTTATTTTCCATTCTTGATTCAGTTGTAATGTGGATTTATTATTAAACATTATTATGATTTACTTTTCAATTTAATTAGAAGATTTCCCCTTAACACGGTGATTGCATCTTTCTCCCCCATATAAGTCTAGTCATGCTCTTCTTATGTGATGTTGTTGAGGTGTGATTCAGTTCGGTAGATTTCTCTTATAGATTTGTCCATTACCGCAGTATTGTCATCATGATATATTGTCATTTCTTGATAATCTGTAAGCTAGGTCATGTGTGCTTGAAAATAAAAAGTATTTCATAACAATTACATTAGGGTTTACATATGCGCTTTAATTGAATATTTGTCGATTGCCTGTTTGGGATGTGAAACTTGCAATCGAGATAAAAATTGAATCAAGATAGGAATAAGGCAACGAACCTAGGGAGGATTTTCGGAACCTTGTTATCTATCTATTATATTATCTACACAATTTTCTCACAATTCAGATTCTCTCATTTAATCTTTTATCGTTTGTGTTAAGGTTCACACCTTCTCTTGTAGTTATCTTGTTTCCCTGTGGAATCGACACCCCAAAGTTGTGCTACAATTACTGTGTTATGTTTTGGGTATAATCAAATTTTGGCGCCATTGCCGGGGAAACGCGCTTAAGTACAAGGAAGATTGTCAACTTTTGACATGACGGTAGAAGAATTGTAAATAGTTTTTCTTTTCAGCAACTGTAAATGCGGTAACATCGTTCCTTCTTTTAGCTTGCTGCATTAATTTTTTTTATCCCTTTTTTTTATAGTATTTTCTTTCTATTTTGTGATCTTGCATGCCCCGATATAGAGACACATTGGGTAGATTTGCTTGTAGGCCTGTTTTAGAGTCAGAATTAAATTCTTTTCTAAATCCTTTATTTGACAATCCATCTAGTCCCGAAGAAATGAGTGAACATGAATATCAACCCCCTAGGACCCTTCAGGATTACCTCCACCCTACACAAACAGCCATACCATCATGCATCATGTTTCCAGCCAATACTCGCCATTTAGATTTTAAAACAGGGATGATACAGTTACTCCCTATGTTTCATGGCTTGGATAATGAAAACCCATATGTGCACATTAGAGAGTTTGAGGAAGTAGTTGCGAATTTTCATAGTCAAGTGAAACTCATGACATTATGAAACTTAAGTTCTTTCCTTTCGCTTTGAAGGATAGAACTAAGAGTTGCCTATACTCACTTAGACCACGATCTATTGGGTCATGGACTGAGATGACTCGAATTTTCTTTAATAAATATTTTCCCCAACACAAGACCAATGCTTTAAAAAGAAAAATCTCCACATTTGCACAAAAAGACAGCGAGACTTTGTATCAGTCTTAGGAGAGATTTAAGGAGTTATTGAGTATGTGTCCTCACCATGGGTATGAAAATTGGCGCTTAGTGAGCTATTTTTATGAGGGACTTACATATAGAGAGCACCAATTTGTAGAGATGATGTGTAATGGTGAGTTCTTGGAGAAAGATCCTGATGAGGTCATAGAGTACCTCAATGAGCTTACTGAAAAAGCTCACACTTGGACTGGACCTAGTGCTACTAAAAGCACAAACAGGTCACGACCTGTAGGGAACCCAAATGGTAGTAGAATTTACCATCTTAGGGAAAATGATAACCTTAAGGCCAATGTCGAAATGCTCACTAGGGAACTAGAGGTGTTAAAGACTAAAAGCTCAAAGCCAACACAAGTAGCTAATCATGCAGCATCTTTGAAACCATGTTTTGTGTGTGGCGGGGTAGATCATCTCGCCCAAGATTGCCCCAAATTTGCTGAGATGAGAAGGATGTATGAGGAACAATGTAATGCCTTAGGCATGTACAAGAAGCCTTTGGCACCCTTCTCTGATACTTATAATCCGGGATGGCGAAATTACTCCAATTTCAGCTGGAAGTCTGAAAACCAACAGCTTGCACAACCCCCTGCACCATATCTTGAACCATATCATGCACCTCTATCTTCTAGGAGTTCTTTAGAAGACACTTTACATACTTTTATTGAGGCACAGGGTAAGACTAATCAAAGACTTGAATCTTTAATTACGCAGGCTATTGAAGAAAATAAAGATATAAAGAGCCAAATGTCCAAGTTAATGAGCTACTTGAGTGTGACTGAGCGAGGTAAGTTCCCTTCTCAAGCTCAGTCCACATCCATGGTTAACACCTAGCGCAACAGAATTTGAAGGAGGTAAATGCCATTGAGACACTAAGTGGTAAGTTATTACACATCCCAACAATGAAAAAATCAGAGGATGTGGACAAAAGCCACCAAGTATACATGATTGACTCATTCATGAAAAAGGTCCAGCACCTTAATCCATTGGAGTCTACCCTCACCCATGGCTTCACAAGAGCATATATCGAGCCAGAATTTGCGGATGTTCCTGATGACATCCTTGAGGCCTCTCCAAAGCATACAAGCACCGAATTTGACAGTGAAGCAATGGCTGGTGCATTCAACCTATGTTTTTCTATGAGGGAATAAAAGTGTCTGGCTGAAGACGTAAAACTTAGCGCTCATGGGAGGCAACCCACAATATGTCCTTTTATTTTTACTGTTTTTCATTTTTTTTTTCTTTATTATTATTATTATTTTGCTGTTTTCCAGTTTTACTTTCGTATTCCTTTTTCAGGGATAAATATATGAAGCAGTTCAAATGGCGGTGCACAATTTTCAGCTTCTGTGCACTTTTGGCTATAAAGAGAGTTTTCTTTTACTCTTTCTTTTATATTGAGGTCAATACAATTTTTAAGTTGGGGGTGGAGGAAACGTATTTCGTCTTTTCATTGAACTGCTTAGTATCATTTTCCCTTTTTGTTGTTTTCAGCATGCTTGGTGTTAGCCTTATAGTTAATTTATATGTCAATAATATAAACTTAATTGAGATAGCAGATAGCATGTAGAAGAAGTTAAATCTTGCTTTAGCTTGAAATTAATTTAAGTGTCAATCTTCATTTGGTTTGAGACTCTAGTTCGTGGTAAGATTGTATGATTAGTCTTAAACACTTACAGAAATTTTATGTGTGACTATTTTGTGAATATTTTTGCGGTCTCAATAAGCTCTAGAACTTACTTAATAACCACTTGAGGCGAATTCCTAGAATGCACATTATTTAGGATATGATATAGGCCATTTTTGGACCGTTTGAGCCTTTCAAACCTACCCTTGCAATATATATCACTAGTCACCTATTTGAGCATTTTTCTTGAAAAAGAATTTGAGCCTTGTTTCTTTCAAAAAACCCATTTACTTATCCTTATGAGCCTAAAAATATTTTATCCTTACCCTTCTTTTAAAAGAACTTAGTTGTACACATTGTTGCGAAGCACTTAAGAGGAGTAAGGATGGAAATATAAAAACCATAACCCAAGTATATTGAAGAAGATAAGTTGGGGGGTTGTGGAAAAGAAAAGAAAAGAAAAAAAATGGAAAAGGAGGTGAATGGTCTTATGCCAAAATACAAAAGAGAAAAAAAGAAGTGAATTATGGAAAAGAAAGAAGAAAAGAAAAAAAAAGTGGTGACTTATTGAGAGATATGCTCTTATAAAAAATGGTTGAAAGAGTTGGGTGTTGAAGGTTATCCGGTGCTTAAAGTGGTTGTGGTTAAACTAAAAGATTGAGTTCTTTTACTTGTGAATCCTTCCCAGTCTTTCTTAACCTTTACCTTAGCCTAACATTACAAGCTTATTAAAGACCTATTGATCCAATGTAGTGTGATTTTTCTACAATAGTGGAGAGTAATTTGAAAAGTGAGCCTGGAGCTTGTTTTTGTGATTGATGTCATGCAATTTAATATATTTTAGAGGCCAAGACTTGTATTCATGAATGTTGTGCATAAAATCATCCGGGTGTTCGGATTAATGGATTATGGTAAGATGGATGTTGAGAGTCGATAACAATTTTAAGATTGATGTTTAGATTACTTTTGGACTTGGGTGAAATTTAATGATTCTATGTGCCGTGTGTTATGTGCGATTTTTGAGACAAAAGTGAATTGCTCTTGGTTTAACACTAACATTGCTTTACTTTGTTTTGATTCCCACCGTAGAATTCATCTCTTGTTTTCACTTAAATTGCTAGGGACTAGTAATAAGCTAGTTGGGGGTTATGATGAGAGTCATAAAATGCATCTTTACATTACTTAATTGTTAGCATTTTAGGGTTGATCTAGGTTTGAATTGCACTTTTATACCTTAACAACTCTAAAGTGTCATTCTTGGATCATTGATCTATTTTGATGCATTTTCAGGTACTTTAAGTTCAAAAGAGATGGAAAAGCTATCATTGCTTGAAGCACAATGACTCGATGAACACCGGAGTGAAGGTTCACAAGCACTTGGAAAGGAGTTTCACTAAATTGCCAGAATTGCCCGTATAGATCAATCATTTTTGCAAATTAAACTGTATTGATGTAAGAAGAACCAAGAGATGAGCCATATATGCTTAGAAAGATCCAGAAGTCTATTTTCTGGTGAATTTTATGAATAAAAAAAATTATTTTTCTAAAGAAAGTTATAGAAATTTTAGTAGACAAAGGTCTGGCTTCCAGAACAGCATCAGCCAGCACCGTGGTGCTCCTCAACCAGCACCGCGGTGCCCAGAAGCCTCCACATCTTGAACCATCAGCCAGCACTACAGTGCTCTTCAGCCAGCACCATAGTGCCCAGAAGCACACCCAATCAAAGCTGAATCCAACACCGCAACGCCCATAAAGGAGCACCGCAGCGCGCACACGATGTTATAACTCCGAGTCAGAACTTAATTAGGGTTTTAATGATTGTTTAAATCCTAAGACACCCTTGGACCTTGTGATTATAAATATACCACTTAGGGTTTGTGAAAAAGATCATCCATAGAGGATTGGAGGCTGGACAAAGGTCCAAAGACTCAAAGAGGAGCCCCATGGCCGTCTAATCTCCAAGCAAGGCAAAGGGATGAATCCCTAGGTGTAGTTGTTCTTATTTTCTTTTCTTGATTCAGTTGTAATATGGATTTATCGTTAAACATTATTATGATTTACTTTTCAATTTAATTAGAAGATTTCCCCTTAATCCGGTGATTGCATCTTTCTCCCCCATATAAGTCTAGTCATGCTCTTCTTATGTGATGTTGTTGAGGTGTGATTGAGTCCGGTAGATTTCTCTTATAGATTTGTCTATTACCGCAGTATTGTCATCATGATATATTGTCATTTCTTGATAATATGTAAGTTAGGTCATGTGTGGTTGAAAGTAAAAAGTATTTCATAACAATTTTACATATGCACTTTAATTGAATATTTGTCGATTGCCTGTTTGAGATGTAAAACTTGCAATCGAGATAAACAATTGAATCAAGATAGGAATAAAGCAACGAACCTAGGGAGGATTTCTAGAACCTTGTTATCTATCTATCATATTATCTACACAATTTTCTCACAATTCAGATTCTCTCATTTAGTCTTTTATCGTTTGTGTTAAGGTTCACACCTTCTCTTGTAGTTATCTTGTTTCCCTGTGGAATCAACACCCCAAAGTTGTGCTACAACTACCGCGTTATGTTTTGGGTGTAATCTGCCCCACAAACTCGGGCTCAGCTTTCCCTTCTTCTTAAATCTCAACACTCCCTTCCACGGAGATATCTTCAAAAATACCCAATCACCAACTGGGAACTCGAGAGGTCGTCTTCTTTTATTAGCATATCCTTTTTGTTTGTTCTAAGCTGCTCTGAGGTTCTCTCTAACCAGTTTGATCCTCTCAATAGTCAAGTTTATCATTTATGGACCATATATCTTTCTCTCTCCAACTTCTTCCCAGCATATTGGAGTTCGACACCTTTTACCATATAAAACCTCGAAGGGTGTCATCCCCATACTAGTTTGATGTTGATTATTATAAAAAAAAATTCAATCAATGACAAGTAGGAATTCCAACTTATTGAAAAATCCTCACATTTGCCCTCAATATATCTTCTAGTATTTTAATAATTCTTTCTGCCTTCTCATCTATTTGAAGAGTTGTGCTAAATTGTAACTGCATACCTGTGGCTTTCTAAAAACCTCTCCAAACCAATATGTGCCTATAGCATCTCTATTTGACGCTATGCTCAATAGTACTCCATACAACCTCACAATCTTAGCTACATACTATTCATCCACCTTTTTAAGACTCAAATTAGTTTTAATTGGAAGAAATTGAAATAACTTAAAAAGTTTATCTACTATCACTTACCTTGTATTGTGACCTTTCTAGTGATGGAACAATCCAGAAACAAAATCCATACTCCCATTTTTCTATGGTCATTCTGGCAGGAAAAACTAATAATAAGCCTCCCAGATGTTTGTTTTTTAACTTCACTCGCTAACAAACCAAACATCTAGATTTATGTTAAGCTACATCCCTCTTTAATTTTAACCACCATTAATGATGTCTCAATCCTTGGTACATCTTATTGTTGCTCGGTGGCATCGAATATACATCATTATGTGCTTCATTCTATATCTTTTTCTTAATTCCACATTACTGGGAACACAAATCCTATGTCCCAATACCAAAATATCATCATTTCAATTTTGAACGCATGTCGTTTTCTACTACGCACTTCCTGCTCAATCTTCTCTATCTCTTCATCTCTACCTTGCATTTCTAATAAGCATTTTACTATAGATGACTATATAACAATATTTGCTAACCATGATCCTCTATCACTGATATTCAACTTCATTCTTATCTCTCTTAAATCTATCGTCAATTTCACATCACGACTCTCAATAGCAGTTAATCTTCCTGTAGCTTTTCTACTCGATGCATTAACTACCACCTTTGTCTTTTCTAGATTTATACAATAATAGTCACAAATCAACTCCATACACCTTCTCTGTCTCAAATTCAACTCTCTCCAGGTAGGTAAGTATGTCAAACTATTGTGATCAGTAAATGTTTCACAAGTAATTCCATACAGATGATATCTCCCATATCTGCAAAGTAGAACTATGGCAGCTAACTCTAAATCATGTGTAGGGTAATTTCTCTCATGATTTCTCAATTGTCTAAAAGTACATACCATTACCTTCTCGTGTTGCATCAACACGCATCCCAACTCTTGATGGGATGCATCACTATACACCACCAATCCTTCATCACCATAAGGAAGCACCAATATTGGAGTTGTAGTCAATTTTTCTTTTAATAATTGGAAACTTTTCTCACACCCCCAGACCATACAACTTTCACCTATTTCTTGGTCAATCTAGTCAATAGTACTGCAATAATAGAAAAATTGTGTAAATCTCAGTCACATTAGTTGGTCTCTCCCAACTCAACATTGTCTCTATCTGTTGTGGATCAATTGCTATACCATTTTCAGACACAACATACCTCAAGAAGATATTTTGCTCAACTAGAACTCACACTTAGAGATCTTCGCATATAATTTCTCTTTCCTCAAAATCTCTAACACACTATCTAATGTTTCACTTGTTATTTTTCCTTTTTAGAATATATCAAAAAGTCAAATATAACCATAAACTTGTTAAGATATAGCTTGAACACTCATTTTCTTCAGTTCTTAATCCACATGACAATAAAAAAGCTTATAACCATAACGTGTCCTAAAAACAGTCTTAGGCTCGTCTCCCTTCTCTATCCTGAAAAGGTGATAACCTGATCTCAGGTTTATCTTAAAAGACACTCTCACTCCTTGTATTGCTCAACAATTTATTTATCCAGGGAAAAAAATATTTGTTCTTATTCAACTATCTGTAGTCTATACACACTTTTATCGTTCCATCTTCTTTCTTTACGAACCACACTGGGGCTCTCTAATACCTTAGATCCGATAAATTGTTTATCCAAATAATTTCTTAAAGTGGTACGTTCAACTTTCTCAATTTAGCTGGCGTCATTCTGTAAGGTTCTATTAAATATATGTGATGATCCTGATATCACATCAATAGAGAATTAACTCTCCGTACTCGGAGGCAACCTAGACAATTTATCAGGAATTACATTAGAATAATCTTTCATCACTAAGATTTATTCTAACTTCCTATTTTTCTTTTTAGAATCCATTATATATGCCAAATACTCCTCACAACCCTTCTTCAACCATCTCCTAGTGGTCAGAGTAAAATAAGATAGTTCGAGAGTATCTTATGTTTTCCCTGAAAGTTAAACTCTTCATGTCCATATCTTGAATACTATCATCCTTTGGGAACAATCAACCCAAGCGTAATACGTCGACAATCAATTCATTCTCAAAATTAAATAAAATAATATCATATTCAAAGATAATAATTTAGCTTTTGATTCTCTATCACTGATACGAATCACACAACCCTTATAAATATTTATGTTTATCACTCTATCTCTAGTGGAAACTTCAATAGAAATATTTTTGCATCAAAGGACTAATACATACTTCTATAGACTTCATATGAATACTTAATGTAAAAGAATGGGTTGCACCAAGATCACCTAACATTGATATGTCCACATTTTCTATATACAAAGCACCTCAAATTAGAACAATTATGGGATAAGTATCTTATCTGAATATATCTATGACAAGCTTCTGTCTCTCAATCCTACGTCAGATTACCACTTCCCCTTAGTGGCATACTTAATTCCTCTGCTATGACTCCCAGTTCCCATAATCTGTCTCCCAAATCTAAGGGTCCCACCAGTAGTAGTCTTAGTTACAGTAGCAGATCCTGCTTACCTCTGACTCTGTACTTCAGTTCCCTGTGACAATGAGCGTCTCTTCTGGGTGGTCTCCCACCCTGCACACTCATACTGGTACCACCTCTGGGTTCCTCAAATCTACTTCTGTCAATTTCTTCTTCCTCTAAATTCTATCACATCCTTCTCAATCTGAAGTGCTATATCCATTAATCTGACATAATTCATATGCCTTATGTAAGACAGTTTTGATCAAATCTTTAAACATAGTTTATCTATGAACTTCTTACACTTCTTCTCCTCGAGGTCTACCATTTTCAATACCCCCTTGTCAAAGCCACAAATCTGCTATTATACTGACTCATAGTCAACCCATTTGCCTCAAATAAAAAAAAACTATATCCTGTTGGGCTCTAACGGTCTAAGGAAAGTATTTATCAAGGAAACCTCCTATTCCAAGTTAAGGGTTTATCAACAACCGTACTTACCCTGGGAAGAATATCCTTCCACCTTTTCCAAACTTCTATTTTTAACTCAAACGAAGCAAAGGCAACCATCTGCCTATCAGTTACTAGTAAAAATACCAAATAAATCTCTCTCCATGTTTCTCCCAACACTCAGGCTTAAAAAGATTCATAGATCCTTTAAACAACAAGGCATTCAACTTAAAATAATCCCTCTGTATCTCGTACATAAACTCACTTTTTCACCTTTGAGCATCTACCATTACTGGATTTACAACAACCTCAGACCCTACTCTAGCCTGTTCATCAAGTCTATGCTATAAACTATCAGTTCTATCATCTGTTACATTCATTTTCTCAAGAGTATGTGCAAGAGCTTATCTTAGCCCATCTTTTTCCATTTTAGATTCTCTCATACCCTTACTAATATCAATTCTATTACCCATATCGATCATACTATTAACACGTTCACTTTTAGGAACCACAGATCCAGACTCAACCTCGACTTGTCAAAAATTATTGGAGCTTACCTTGCCCTTTCAAATCAATAATTCTAACTCTAGCTCTAGCGTGACCACGTGTCATCCTCAGACTGTTCCTTATAATTTATTTAGATCTTCCACTTTTTAAGTTCTCATGCAGTCTACAGAATCTTAAAACCTAATGCTCTGATACCAAAATTGTAACGACCCATCTCGGGTTGGCCACCCTTGAGACGGTGTCATTATATTTTGAGAATCCCAGCACGACACACACTACAAGATAAAAGGTCAACGCTGGCGCTTTTTTTTTGCATATTTCGGTGCTTTAAAGTGCCGCAATACGAATTACCAGCACTTATTGCAAGCACCAGATAAAACACCGGTATGTGAGGTGTCGAAGCATAAATACCGGCGCTTAAAGAAAGCGCCACAATATGCATATTTTTTCGGTGCTTAGAAGTGTGGCTATATTTCGGTCCTTTTAAGCGCCGAAATATACCGACACTTATTTAGCGACGCTTCTAAGTACCGGTATATTTGCGGACATTTTCATATTACAGCACTTTTAAGCGCCGCTAAAAATTGTTTTTAAGCGCCATTAAAAAGGGTTTTAATTTTTTTTTATATTATTTTAACTTAAATATCAACACTAATACCTTCAATAAATAAAATGTACCATCAAATCCATAAAATTTCAAATGTTCTTCAATATATAAAATGTACCATCAAATATCCATAAAAATTCCTTTACTCAATACAAAAGTCATCTCATTTACAAAAAAAAAAAAAACAATCATAGTTAACATATAAAATTCATACAAAACAAAATAATGGAATGTAGTCTGAAAAATTATTTTACCATCAACATCAATTATGAGGTCCTCTATTTACCAAATGTTGTAGTAGAGACTTCAGCACATCAACTTGGGATTACATACTGTTCGTTTGATCATCGTGTTTAGCTGTTATTTCTTGAATCTAATGCGCCTGTTGTTCAATCTGATGCGCATACTGTTCAATCTAATGCGTATACTATTGATTGTTTTCTTCCATTTGTGCTCTCAAACTATTTATCTTTTCAGAAGCCTCATGGTATCCCATATCATTCCTCATTTGAGCTGAAACTCCATACACAGCAGAGGGTGTAACTCCAAACCCCTGACCTCGGACACGACTGGAACTCTCTTCACCCATAAGCTCGGTGAAGACTTCATTTTGTATTGCTAAATTATTGCTAGCATCAGAGGATCCTAAAGCTGCAACAAGTTCAGCAACACGAGCTTCAGCTGTCACCTACAATTAGGAAACAATAAAGATTAAACGCCCCCAAAGATTATGCAGCGAAAGTATCATAACAGAAAAGTTGCTTTCAGATTTTATAGAAAAACAGGCAAAGTTTCCCCTATATTTCCATAAAACCTCCTGTAAAGGAAAATAAAAAATACAGTCCAATGCTTATTTTCTATCTATATTTCCATAATATATTTTATATATGTATTAATAAACAAGGTTTCCTACCAAAGAACAGCTGAAAGATTTCTTGTATTGTCTAGCATTCAATAATATCCAATTCAAAGAAAACTGATCCAAAAATGGAAATAAACTAGGACAGTATATAAAGATCATCCATTCTCTTCAATTATTTTCTCAAAATGTTTGTGTTTTACTTTGTTGACTATTGAATTCATCATATAGAAGGGGAATTGTTGTCATCTTTTTTCACTGATACCTTATTTATATAATAAGGACATGGACATAGTTGTTGGTGCCAATACTGATAAGGGATGTTGAAATAGCACTTCATAACAATTTATATTGCAATGGTGGTTAAGGCATGAGGTCAGCTAAAATCTGAATGGTTGAAGCTGGTGAATATTAGCCCATTTATTGGATTAAATAATGCAAATAAAAAAAATAACATGCTAAATGTCTCCAACAAGAGCTGCCGTAAACTTAATTCTAATTGTTTATTGATTGACTCATCCTGGTTTTAACTCGACCCAACACAGCCTGTGAACACCCCTATTAGTACACACTGATCACAGCTTCACACACACAACTTTATTATATACTTGCAAAAAATTTGAATGAACACAAACACGTGTAAATGGATGCAGAGGAAGTTTAGAAAATAAAAAGGAGAACGTAGTGGCCTCAAGAGCAATCAATACACACTTTGACAAATGGAACTCTCCCTCACACACGCTACATCTAGCAGAACACAGAAGCACAGACACTGATCATATCTGCACCCTGCAACCACAGAAAGACACTCAGAACACCAACACATACAACAGAGACAGAAACACCCACATGCTGATCACATCTGCACACACAGCCACGCCAACTCACAGCAGCTCTGTCAAACCCTCACAGCCACACATTGCACCAATATAAACACATACTGATCAAACAGACACACACAGAAGCTTTCTCACTAGCCCAAAACCTCAAATCCAAAACAAGGTGGAACTAGAAGGGTGTCTATGTTTAGATGCAATAGCTTCAGTTTTAAGTCCTTTTTCTTCCAGAAAAAATAATATAAGTAGCAAAAAACCAGTATCAATGCTGGTCCAAACACAAGGAAACCAGAGATTTTTCAGAAGGAGACTCCAGAACTGCGGGTGGAAGGAAAGGAAGTAAAAGTGCGCAAATTCACTTAATAAATCAATCCAAGAAAAACACCAAACTTATCACTGTATCACCAGAGTAATCCCAATTACTGTATCACCTATGTCCCAAGAAAGTAATTAATACAAAAAAAAGTATTTAAGGGTTTAATATAGAAAAATCATAGCATAAATATATGTGAAATGCGAAGATCAAGTATTTGGGCATCCATGGTCATAACTGATGACATAAACTGATATGATCAATACCATATCACTACATTTCAAGCTATTAAAGCAGGTACAGATATCGAAGATCATCAACAGCAAGAAGAAACCAATTTTACTCGCAAGATATTTGATCAATCTAAAAGCCACACCATAGTCACAAATTCATGACATGGAAATCTAACATTCAAATTCAACAACAAAGCAAAAATTCAGTTATGTATAGGTCACAAAGTATCAGCAAGCAAATCATACCACAAAACTCTTGCAGAAAACTCTGAAAAATATTACTGGATAAAAACTCTTGCAGAACCTTATTAAAATAAATTAAATTCTTATATGAGCAGTAAAGAGTAATGAATAATACAGACACCCCAAAAAATGAATTAAAAGAATCAAAATTTACAATAAAAGATAACCAAAGGCTTTACAAGAGCAACCATGACAAATAAATGCAATTTTCTTCTTTGATCAACCAACAAATGAGATAGGACTGAAGCATTCCATCATATACGTAAGTGAAGTTACCACAAATTATCGTGATGCTTCATCAATAAAAGTCTCATCCTTGCATTTATGAGTTTCAGCAAAAAAATTATACGCGCCCGGGCTCATTTCCATGTGTCATCTCCTACCATTTATGAAAAGAGTTCAAATAGTGACTCAATACACTACATCTCAATGAAAGAATGGATGAATGAAGCAAATGAACTCACATATTCATCTCGTCTTTGAGCAAAACTCTTTGAACCAGTTGTGTGAGGACATTGTTGTCTTTCACGTGCCACTGTCCCTATAATAGAATATTTCTACACCAATAATAAACCAACTGAATAATAAGTCATTATTAGAAAAATAGAAATAATGAGAATCCAAATGAACATAATTATCTTAAAATAACCTCACTCTTCTTAGAGAACCAGTAGTTCACCAGTTGTTTCCATTGGTCTTGACCTACTCCTTTTGGGACATTGTTGCTCAAAACTTGCTGTTTTGTTTTGTTCCTCACGTGTTCCCTCTTAAGCACATATCAGTAGTCCTTCCATTTTTTCCCTATCATCCTCAATAAAATTTTGTCTATAGCCTCAATCATAGGGTAATGGAACTTCCTCTATCACAAAAAAAGGAAATCAATGTCAAATAAGCATTATTAGTGTTAGGGATTATACATTAACAACACCACAAAAACAAAAACAAAAACAAAAAAAAATGGGGGAAAACCCGAAATTAAGTTGTTGCTTACCCGAATCAATAAAACAAGGTCCTTCTTGTAGTTAGAAGGGACTTTCTTCCAATCCGTGTAATTAAGCGGATAAAAGTTCCCTCTCTTTGCAACCTTGCTTAACCAGCTACTTAATATTTGGCCCCCCTTTTTAATTGGCTGATTACGTGCATTGAAGTGGACCACAATTTTTTTCCCCATGTTCAAGGGACCACACTTGTGAGGTTCTCAGGACACATTTCTGCTTCCTCACCCTCCCTTCAGAATCTATACATTGAAAACATAAATTTTATAATTAGTATAACAATGTGATATCAAACTAGTTATAAAGAGAATGTATTATAATACAAAAATTACCAATTATCTCGAATTTTTCACTATCATTGTTTTCACTTTCCGTTGTTATTGGCTCATGCTCATAATCATTTTGCGAGTCATGATCATCATTAAGGTGGTCAATATCTTCTTGATGGTATGAAGACTCGGCTGGAGCCTGGTTTGACATGTTATCTCTGACTGAGGGAGGAATATATTTTGATATATACATCTTGCAATCTATATACATAAAAACATAAAAATAATTATATCTCACACTATCAAGAATGCATTAAGAGTTAACAAGAATTAGAAGAACCACACCTAAAAGATAGGAATGGTCAAGGGCTCGTAGCAAATGCAGTAATCAATAACTTTTGAGAACCTGTGAATAAATGAACAAATAAGTGTTTCAGATAGGATTTAAAGACCAAGCGATGATCAATCATACAACTAAAACAAGAGTTTACTACATTATGAAGTAACATTCCACAAACTGTACGCATAAAAGTTAAGGACTCTTGAACTGCGTGATGAGCTTGCAACAGTAACCCGAAAGAATACAATAAAACAATACATTCTTCTTTTTGACACATATGTGCATCACACAAATAAAGATCTCAAATACAATTACATGGAAATGCACGTAAAACTAGTTGGTATCTTCGTCAATGTCCATCCTAGCCCAAGTTGAGATACAATCTAATTGATCGTCTACCACTACATTAGATGCACTGATTGTAATTGTCATCATCCTCTTCCTGCGTTTTTTCCCCCATTTCATATAGGTCACTTGGCTTTGTGATCACAACATGATACCATTCCTTTCTTGTTGGGTCTTGCACATAAAACACTTGTTTCGCTTGAGATGAAATAACGAACGGGTCATCCTTCAATAACTGACCCGTGTGTATGAACCTATTCAAGTTCACGAGAATGCACCCACTTGCATCTTTCTTTAAACCCCTGGGTGAATTAATATCCACCCAATCACAACAGAACAACACAATCTTAAATGTCCCATAGTAATCCAACTTGATGATATCTTTGAGCACACCATAATACATTCTATCATCCGTTTCAAGCATAACCCCGAATTTTGAGATTGTCTAAACCTCTCACGTTCCTTTGTGTAGAATTTAAAGCCGTTGATGTTGAATCCATTAAATCTCCTAACAACATTATTTGGACTCGAGCAAAGGCAATTATTTCATCTGAATAATTGTTATCCACCATCCATGGCACCTAAACATTTTTCAACAATTAATATGAGACAACAACATTCAATGTTTTATTGAAAACACTTATAACATTCAAAGACAGTTGTTATTATGCCTAACCTGTCTCATAAGCCATGAGAGAAATTTTTCAACCAACCACTTTTGTTCGAGATTTTGTATTGGTCTATTGCAACGGTTGGTTAGTCTTTGAGCAGCTAAAAATTCGCTGCAATAATTGATGTTTTTATCTAACTATTAGCCATCACAGTGATAACAATAAATAATAAAAACTCAATTTAAACACATGATTACTAATTAAGTTCCTTTATTGATACTAACCTACGAAGGTCAGAAAGTTTATCATTATGGAGCAACACATAACGATGTGCTTGAGCCAATGACATGTCATTGAGCTCAACACTCACAATCTTTCCCATTATCTGTCCACCAGAGGAAAACATGTATTCATTCGGATAATTTACAGTATCATTGTTCCTTTGGGGGCGGTTAAATTTTGTCTCTACACCTTTGAAGTATTGGGAGCAATATGTTAGACACTCTTCCCCATTGTACCCTTCAGCAATTGACCCATCGGGTCGACTTCTATTACGTACATAAGATTTCAAGCGCACTAAATACCTTGCAAAGCCAAAAAATTAAAGATAAATTAAGTAGCCAATTTATAACAAAAAAGCAAAGTGCACAAATTAGCTTTGAACATCTAACCTCTCAACAGGATACATCCACCTGTAGTGTACGGGACCCCCAAGTCTAGCCTCGAAGGCTAAGTGAATGATAAGATGAACCATAATGGTAAAGAAACCCGAGGGGGAATATTTTCTCCAAATGGCAGAGTGTCAAAGAAACACGCGACTCCAATACGTCAAGCTCATAGAGATCAAGGGCTTTAGAGCATAAGGCTTTGAAAAATGATGATAACTCAGAAACAACTGCTACAACATGTCTAGGCAATGATGCTCTTAAGGCAATGGGAAGGATTTCTTACATCAATATGTGACTGTCATGACTCTTTAAGTTTGATAGCTTACGATCCTTTAGGTTGACACATCTCGAGTTGTTTGATGCACACCCATCAGGAACTTTAAGATTTTCCAAAACTGTCAAGAAATTATGCTTCTCCTTCGTGGATATAGTGTAGTATGCTGGAGGCGAGTGATCTTTTTCATTAGGAAGAACAACTAAATGGAGGTCTTTCCTAATACCAATTTCCCCGAGATCGCGGTGTGCCTTTTTATTATTTTTAATCTTACCATCTATATTCAATATTGTTCCAATCAAATTATTATATACATTCTTCTCTATATGCATCACATCTAAATTATGACGCAATAGATTGTCTTTCCAATATGGTAACTCAAAAAAAATGCTTCTTTTTTTCCACAACATATCTACAACTCTCTCATCCATGAGAATATCCTCATTATCAACATTTTCAAGGAAATCATCCACACCCTCAAAAAGGTTATCACCTTCATCCACTAGCACTTACCCCGTAGACGTACTAACATCCTCTCTTGCCCTCTTCTTAAAAGGCTTTGAGGTTTTACCATAGATATAGTTTTCACCCTCTAGTTGTCTTAAAACATCGTGTCCAGACGGTGGAACAGGAGCAGATCCCAACTCTATGGTGCCATCAAACTAATCCTTTTGAAAACAAAACTCATGGTTTTCTGTTAACCATCGACGATGACCCATATAGCAAAACTTTCCCCCGTGTTTTAACCATACAGAATGCATAGATTCCCCACAACATGGACAAGCAACCCACCCTTTGGTGCTCCAACTAGATAAGTGCTGCTCGTAAATGCACAGCTCATAAGATGTGCGGCTCGAGAGGGCATCACAAGCCCTCTCCCCACCCTCTGGCACCCAAAGGGTATAATCTAGGGGGATCTTGTATGCCATCCTCAGCCTCGACAGATCCACTTCCCTTATCACGCTTGGCACAGAGTTTGCCTCGTATGTCCACTCCTCCCTCTACGCCACCGAGGCATCATCCCTAATATTGATCAACGTACGATCAACTTCGTCTTCCTCCTCAAACGTGCTCTAACCCTCCTCCTCCTCGCTTTGACCTTCATCCTCGGGGACGAAGAGTACTAGAGCAAGGGCACCCTCCCGAGGAACAATCTCAAAAGATGAGACGTCTTCACTAGAGAAGACACCTATGGCCTCCTCCAACTCCTGTGATAAATCCCTACTACCCTCACTACCACTACTAATCCTATACTTAGACATTATGAAAGGATAAGGGGACTCACCAAAGAAACGAATAGGGGTTGTTTGTGTGTGCAGCTTCGATTCTTCCCAGTCACCACTCCAAACAGCTCAAACCTTCAGACCAAATCTCACGAGCTACTTACCAAGGACTCTGAACGTTCAACTCAACTCCGAGTGCTCTCAATATTTCTCTCTCACTCCGAGTGCTCTTGAGGTTTCTTTCTCTCTCAAAGCTCTAAAAATGTAAGTGAGAAGAATAAGGGAAGAAATCATCCCTATATAAGGATTGCAACAGCAAGGACGAGGGACATTAATTCTCCCAGCTGAAAAGACGTGACCCTTGATGTCACCTAGGCGCCGTTTTACTGTCCCCAAAGCACCAGCTGTCATAAAGATGCGATCCTTCCCATGCCCTAGGCACTGCCATACGAAAAGCAGCCGCCTTAATATTTAATGCGCCTAGACAAGGCCCAAGGAGCCCCTGAAGATAAGACTCAAGAGGCCCAGGCTCAACTAAAAGAAAGGGCCCAAAGGAAAGTCTCCAAGTCCGAGCGTATGGATTATTTGTCATACGCTCGGCCTAAAATCTCTAAAGACCAAGTGTGTGAGCTGCTTGTCACATGCTCAGCCTAAAATCTCCAAAGACCAAGTGTGTGAGCTGCTTGTCACACACTTGGCCTAAAGGCCTCCAATTCCGAGTGTATGGACTGCTTGTCATATGCTTGATCTAAAATCTCCAAAGATCGAGCGTGTGAACTGCTTGTCATATGCTCGGCCTAAAATCTCCAAAGATCGAGCATGTGAGCTGCTTGTCACACGCTCGACCTAAAGGCCTCCAAGTCCGAGCATATAGATTGCTTGTCATATGCTTGGCCTAAAATCTCTAAAGACCGAGCGTGTGAGCTACTTGTCACACGCTCAGCCTAAAAGCCTCTAAATCCGAGCATATGGACTGCTTATCATACACTCGGCCTAAAATCTCCAAAGACCGAGCGTGTGAGCTGCTATGTCGGCCTAAAGGCCTCCAAGTCTAAGCTTATGGACTGCTTGTCAAACACTCGACCTAAAATCTCTAAAGACCGAGCGTGTGAGCTGCTTGTCACATGCTTGACCTAAAAGTCTCCAAGTCTGAGTGTATAGACTGCTTGTCAAATACTAAGCCTGAAATCTCCGAAGACTGAGTATGTGAGCTGCTTGTCACGCGCTCGACCTAAAAGTCTCCAAGTCTGAGCGTATAGACTGCTTGTCAAACGCTCGGTCTGAAATCCCCAATGACCGAGCATATGAGCTGCTTGTCACACACTCAGCTTAAAAGTCTCCAAGGCCGAGCATGTGTGCTACTCTTCACACGCTCGGCCTAAAGTCTCCAAGGCCGAGCATGTGTGCTGTTCCTCCACGCTCGGCCCAGAATCTCCAAGGCCGAGCATGTGTGCTGCTCCTCACACGCTCGACCTAGAATCTCCAAGGTCGAACATGCGAGCTGCTCCCCACACACTCGGCCCAGAATCTCTAAGGCCGAGCATATGTGCTACTCCTCACACACTCGGCCTAGAATCTCCGAGGTTGAGCATGTGTGATGCTCCTCACACGCTCAGCCTAGAATCTTCAAGACCGAGCATGCGAGCTACTCCCCACACGCTCAACCCAAAATCTCGAAGGCCGAGCATGTGTGCTGCTCCTTACACGCTCGGCCCAGAATCTCCAAGGTCGAGCATGCGAGCTGCTCCACACACGTTCGGCCCATAATCTCTAAGGTCGATTATGCGAGCTGCTCCACATGAGCTCGGCCTAGAATCTCCAAGGCAGAACATGTGAGCTGTTCCACACGCATTCAGCCCAGAATCTCCAAGGTCAAGCATGCGAGCTGCTCCCCACACGCTCGGCCCAGAATCTCAAAGGTCGAGCATGGGAGCTGCTCCTCACGTGCTTGGCCCAGAATCTCCAAGGCCGAGCATGAGAGCTGTTCCCCACACACTCTGCCCAGAATCTCCAAGCCTGAGCTCAAAAGCTGGGCTTACCCCAAGATTCCCTTGTTCGAGGGCGCAAATCATCCGTTCCCTAAAAGGAAAAATCTTGAAGTATAAACACTCAACCTCGACGCGAACATCACATATTACTTCCTCAAGGCACAAGTACCTGAGGAAGTGGGGGGCCTGTGTTGGAGCCCACAAATACTCTCAACCAACGGGACACTGACATATGGGGTTTCCCATCCCCAATAGGACCCTGACATGTGTCCAGCCTCCGCAACATAACAAGGCATACGTGGAGTGGGCAAATCACGCCATCGCCACGTCAAAGCATGGTTAGCGGACCTAACCCCCTCTGAAGACACGCGACTTTCTGAGCACGCGATTGAAACTTGACATCAAAAGCCAAAAAAACCACAGGGACAAGGCCATCCTCCCCCACGTGACCGACCTCCACTCGAAATACTATAAATGGCTCAAGGTACGCAAGTTCTAAACATGATTTTCTCACTTCACTAATACAAAGAAAGCTCACACTAATCTACTTTAAAATTAACTCTCAGCCTCGTCCTGACTAGAACATTGGAGCGCCCTTGGAGGTCTCCCCCCTCTCTCATTCCGAAGGTCCTTTAGTTCACCCCTGTCCACTTATACAGATCACGATGAATCAACCCTAGGCCCCTTGGCGTCAACGCCACGTCAATAACATTTTTTTGACATCAACAGTAGGTAACTGATTCTATCTGAAGTTACCTTGTGATTGCGCTTCATTTGTATAACGGCAATGACTATGCTGAAAAAGAGAGTAAGAAGACTATTAAATTATGGCAGTGGAACTACCGTATTTCAAATGACAAAAAAAAACTAAACATGAAAGACAATAAGGTTACGTTTAGATTTAGAAAATGATTGTTTAAGATATTCCTTTGCATACCTTTAAAATAATTTGAAAAACATAATTGCTTTGTTTTACATAATTTTTTATAAAAAAATGCTTTCCAAACGATGAAAAACAAAGAAGTGTTGTCTAAATAATATTAAGAATATGCAAATTGTTGAGAAAAGTATTAAAGAAAATGAAAAAAAAAATTCATGTCTAAACGCACCATAAGTAATTCTCCTCTAACCATGTTCTCTAGTGTCACAGGGGTACTTTTCGACACCGAATTTTTTGCCGTGTGATGGCGCTAGCTTCCCTGAAACTAGCCAGCCAACTCAACGTACCCATAATCACATGTGCACACAAGAGTTTATGGGCAACTGCCTCTTTCTTTGTTTTATTGCTACTCATACAATTTATAAAGAATGAGCCTAAGGCTTACAAGACAAAGATCTTACTAGCACAGCTTCTCTCTCTAGAAGTGTTTCACTCTTTAGCACTCTTGCTTGTACTCTTACTTGAGCTCCCTGAATGAATGAATCGCCTTGGCCTTTTATAGCCACCAGGTGACACCTCCACCTGCTAGTTTTTAGGAGCACCTTCTGATCATGGCCCATGATGCCATGATCAACCCACTCACAAGGTAACCACCCACTACCATATCCTACATTTTGCACATGCATATTGACTTTGGTCAATCTACACACTAGACTGGGTCATCCCCGTGGGCCACTTGCATCCTGCAATGCCAGCCCATTTGTGCAAGGCTTGCTTGGCTTAGCCCCCTACCTGACTTGGTCCAGCTTTGCTTAGCTCGCCAATTGTTTTGGTCTGGTCCATGGATTTTCTTGGCTGCTTAGCCTGTGCCAAAGCCAATCCGCATCTGTTAACTTGATCGAGTCCAAATCTCCCATGCCTTAGATCTTTTCCACTAGGCCTCCTCCTAAAGCCCGTTTGCCCATAACAAGCCCGCCTCAAAAGCTCTCTTTTGATGGCCTGTTCATATGATTCAAGCCTATCCCAAGTGCTTCCCTTTCGCCCAATGTCTACACACAACTCGCGTACTTTGTGCCTAACTTCATTGTTCGCCGCATAAGCCCACTGTTCGCTTCATTTCAGCCCACACTTGGCATGGATCAATTAACCTCTTTCTCGGGTGATTTCCCAAGAGACCATGGCTAACATTGGTTCAAGGTCTTACCACATTTTTGCCTTCTGCATCCTGGCTCCAACACTTAACATGGATCTGTTTACCTTGTGTACAACCCACTTGTCTTGCACACTGCACACTAGTCTTGCGCACAGTCCACTTGTCTTGCGCACAGCCCACTTATCTTGCGTACAGTCCACTTGTCTTGTGCACAGTCCACTTGTCTTGCGCACAACCCACTTGTCTTGTGCACAACCAACTTGTCTTGCGCACAGCCCATTTGTCTTGCACACAACCCATTTGTCTTGCGCATAGCCAACTTGTCTTGTGCACAGCACACTACCTTGTGCACAGCACACTTGTCTTGTGGATAGCACACTTTCTTGCGCACCATCCCGGCCGACACTTAGCCTGGATTCATTTACCTTGCTCGTTTGGCATACTGTCCTCATGCCGATGGCTAACATGGGCGCAAGGTCACCGCATGTTGCCTTTTTGCGCCTCCGCGACTTTAAGATGGTAACCTAGTCATAATAACCTTAATACTACTTTTGGTTGTTTGAAATTGAAGGTTGAAATTGGAATTGAGGTGGAATCATATTTTAGTTAAGTTGTAAAACCAACAAAGTAAATAATTAAATCACTGTAATAAAATTTATATATATATATATATAATTAAATATGAGCTTACGGTTTAAGGGTTCATTTAGAATTGAGAAATTCCAACTCTAACCCAACCTAAATTTAATTCGGGTTGAGATTTTAGTTTGGATCGAACTCAGATTAGATTGAGTTAACTTGTTCAAATTACAATCTAATTAAAATATTTTTTTTGCTCTGTGTTTGTAGTGAGGAGAATAGAAGGGAAAAAAAGAAGGAAATATAGTTAGTTGGGATTATAACTTTCCCTTTGGCCAAAATCAATTGTAATGAGCAATCGTATGTTTTATCATGGATGGATCAAGAGTTTGAAACCACTGGCTAATAGCAATTTAATCCAACCGGCAGCACTTTAGATTAGGAAACACGTGGGCTCAAATAAATTGCACAATTAAATGACCTGATAATCGAGCATAATTGGGTCCAATTCAAATTATCCTTTAGTATAGTGGACTCTCCACATTAGTTGAATCCGAATTCAAAAGCTCTAGCCCAGTGTTATAATCTTACTGGTTAGGTAATCTTTTGTAAATGCTTCAAAAAAATTATAATTAAAAAAATTGTAAAACTATTTTATTTTAACAAAGTAAATCTATGTTAAAAAATTGTTTTTACTATTATCTTTATCAATATTAATAAATTGTTTATAATTTTATAGTTGCTTTACGGTAAACTGCTTCAAAAATTGTTTTATAAATCATAACTCAAACGGAAATGACTTGCATTAACAATTTTTATTTTTTTTACAAATAAAAGTATCCATTTTTTTTCACCAATACTTAATATTTTAAAATATATTTATACAGAAAATTGGGTAATCACCTCCAGTTCAAACAACCAAACCAGTCATGCCAAATGGCAACTTAGTTTGGATTTATCTCCATGACATGCGCATGTATTCACTAACAAAATGGAAAGTAGATGCAATTACATTTATTTATTATATTGTCTAAATTAAACATTATCCAATTGCCAAATGTAAACTTTCTAATTCTATGGATCAATTTTTCTTTTCTTTTTTCATTCCTCTCTCTTTTAATATCAATTCAATTTGAAATATGATTTTGATTTTCATGAAGCTTATGATCAAGAATACTTTTAATTGATTTTCAATTGTTTCAAGTGCTCGCGCAAAGATTTGTAGAGAACGAGTCATATGAAGGCCGACTCAAAATTGAAAATTATGCGAAGAATCGATGTGCTTCCCGTAACTTTCTACAGGTTCCAGTTATTAGAGGTAAATCAATTGATCTAAAAACCTATTTTCCTAAGTTCTTGGTGGAATATATAATCAAGCATTATGCGATCGTTTGAAAGATAATAAGGGAAGAGTTGGAGAGGACGAAGACGTGATAACAAGTGTAAATTTGAGAGAAATCATTTGGTAATCAATGTGTGTCTTTCGAGAATTCCGTCGCGCTAATAAGTATGAAGTTAATTCAATCTTAAAGAGTCCTTACCAAACTTAAATTGCTCCTCAAGACTTTATAGATTTAGAGCTTTTGATGGATATCCGAACAGATCTCCGAAAAGGTTGCTTTTTTGAATTTTTGAGTAAACTCATTGTTATGTTTCTTATACTTTGAGATAATCATATTTTGATCATGATGTCATGCAGAAAGATAAAAGGCTTAAAAATATATCGAGAAGTGGAAATTGCATAGTAAAGAAGAAGCTTCAAAAGGATCAAGGAAATTAATTGAATCGTGCAGTGTTCATCGCTCAAGTTGAACTGAAATTGATTTCAAGAGTGCTTAATATGTCGAAGCTAACAACAAATCAACTAGTATGGTGCTATGAAAAGTTACATAAAATCAACTTTAGCTGTAGAAAGATACACTTGGAGCCATCATGTTCTTTCTTCCCATGTTAATAAAGGCACACGGCAACCATGGCTAGTTTTTTATTTATTTTTTAACCCTTTATTTTTGGGTTAGTTGTAGATGCATGGTAATGAAGTAACAGGTAGATGTGCTCTAATTTTGCATACATTGAAACATGCTTCTGATTTAGGAAGAATATTTGGTTAACTCCTTATGAGTATTTTGGAACAGAAACACTAGATTAAATGTTCCATTTAAGATAAATGATAATCACCCTTTTAATCTTTCTGAAAAGGTTTAAGTTATGACTGATTCTAACTTAACATCTTATTATTAAAAGAGCTTTTGATCGATGAAAAGCTTTTGCTTGATACCATGAGTTATTTTTTTACACAAGCCAATAAACAATGATCACCTTATATAGTGACCTCATAACTTATTGTTAAAAGAGTGTTGGATTGATGAAATTATTTTGCCTGAAACCATGCCGGGAATTATTTCTTGGCACAAGCCAGTAAACTATGGACACCACATAAATTATAGACCTAATAACTATTGTTAGCAAGTGTAAACATACCCTTTTATTTTTCCTCATTCCCTTAATCCAAACAGGGGTAAAGGTTTAACACGAATAATATTTTTTTTGCTGGTGAATGCAATAATTAGGAGTATTATTTCCTTTACATTTCGTTTAGAACCAAATGAAAAAGATGATTCATTTTATTTTTAAATGAATTGAAAAAAATATTTTTAAATAAATTGAAATTAATTTTCAAGTTTTAATTTATTATATAAAATTGTATAATTCAATTTAATTTGAATGTTTATAATTTTTGAAATAAATGATATTGAATATAATGTTTATATTCTAAACCTTATTCATTGAAAAAAACTATCATTTTTGTACAATTATATGAGAGAAAATTTTGGTCAACATTTATTTATTTATTTTGTAAATCCTATCAATTTTGATAATATTTGAAAGAAACTGACTCAATTGCATATTGAATTCATTTACAAATGATGTATATAATTTTTTTTAATTTTTTTAAACACAAAAAATACGGATAAAATTATAAATAAATTTAATAAATTTTATGAAATTTATTTGTTTTAAAAAATATATTTATTTTTAAAAAGGTAAGAGTACTTTTTATATCCTTACCTTAATGAGTTTATTTTCAATGGAACCAAATTTGAATCATAATCGGGTGGTTAAACATCCAAACTGAACCGATTCATCCCGTCCGTGCTCCAACTACTTGACCGCTTTCACGTGTCCATCCACAAAGCCCATTATTCGGGTTCAAATATGGGCCGTAAAAAGGCCCGCGCAAGACATGACCAAAAGTTAAAATGTAAATAAAAAAAACCAAGATCTCCTCACAGCCCTCTGATCTAGGACACCAAACACTCCTCCTGTATCTTCTCACATCTAGATAAACCACCTCTTCTCTGCTTCGGCTGTGAAAAACCGTAGGAGGGAACAAGAACAAGAGGGAGAGAGACGTGAAAATGGTGCAGCGACTTACGTATCGCAAGCGGCACAGCTATGCCACCAAATCAAACCAGTACCGTGTCGTCAAAACCCCTGGTATGAACCTTCTCCTTCATTTGCCTCTCTCTTTGTGTGCGTATGTGCATACTTATACGCCTTTAATTATCCGTACATTTTACACTATTCTACGATTTAAGTTTTATTGAATCTATGAGCTCGTGTGATTTTGAGTACATAACGAACTGGGGCTAGGATCTATATATATTTTTACTTATATGAGTAAGTGCACATTTATCTTGTTGTACGTGGGGTTTTACAGTGAAATGAGGTATGATTATCGAGTATAATCATTAGATTGTGGTGTTTATTGATGATTGGGATGTGTACAGGAGGGAAGCTTGTGTATCAGACCACGAAGAAGAGAGCAAGTGGACCCAAGTGTCCTATTACTGGCAAGCGGATTCAAGGGGTACCTTACCTTTTATTTCATGGATCTGTTGTGACAAAGAATATCTCATTAGAATTGAATTTAGAGAAAATATGATCTCTTATAATATGTTACCTATAGAGGAAGAGGAAATTGGATTTTTGATATAATATGCTCTCTAATATTTACATATTCAAGGTTAGATTCGTTAGGTTGTGGCGGTCATGTGATTGGGGAACTGATATCTCTTAGCTTACTGCTGAAGAAAAAAATATTTCCTCTGACAAGTAAACCAGACAATGGTGGTACCATAACTTCATAAGCTTTAGTGGGTGTGGATACAGTATTTTATATTGCACTTGTTTAATACCAGGAAACTAATATGTAAATAAAATTATTATTGAATTCATCCCATGCTAATAAAAGAAGGCAGACACCTAGGTGTCTGCTTCGCTTTCTATTTAATCGCTCTTTTTTGTGTTATGGAGTAGTAGCTACATTGGAAGATGGTTCTTTCTGTTACCTAACTATAATTTCTGCAAGCTGCCACCTGTCATGATTCCTGTCTTTTTGATATCATTTCATTCTCTCTTCTTTATTTCTCTTCCTGAAAAAAGGATTGTTGACTTGTATTTTGTTCCTGGTTGACATGAAATCCAAGTAATGGCTGTGGCCTTAATTTTTCTCAAGCACTTGACCTGATGCAGTGGTAGTTGGTACTTTTCAGATGACTGATATACTGCATTCAGTTTTGAGCTGGTCACGTTATTAAATTATCCTTTTTAGTTTTGGAAATATAAATCCACTTGTGTAAATGTTCTAAAAAGCACATTGATTGCTTAGATCATGTTTATTGTTAGATCAACATGTTGAAGTCAGTTGATTTTCATATCATCATGTGTATGTTTTTATTCAATGTAAACTTCTATTGATTTTTCTCTTGGTATGTTCGTCTTTGAATGCAGATTCCTCACTTGAGACCTGCTGAATATAAGAGGTCTAGATTGTCTAGAAATCCTAGGACTGCTAACATGTGGAGTGTTGTCTGGTAGCGCTGTTAGGGAAAGGTTTGCTCTCTAACTCTACAAATCATGCACTTCTCCTTGTCAGATTGGGGGGCTTAAGATAAACTTACTGGGGCATCTTCCTTTTATTTTTTTTAGGATCGTTCGAGCTTTTCTCGTTGAAGAGCAAAAGATTGTGAAGAAGGTGTTGAAGCTTCAGAAGGCAAAGGAGAAGCAATCCTTGAAGCGCTAAGGTTGAAGAGGGTGATTGGTTTCAAGCTACTTAAGAGTAATTTGGTGGTTATGGCTGATGCTAGTGCATCATGGAAAAGTATTTGGGTGTTCCCATTTTATCATGTATTTTGCTCTAGCTCAAGCGAACTATGATTTCTAGTTTTATTTTTTAACTTTGTCGACTATTAATGCTGCCACAATTTTGTTTTCTTTTTCTGTTGGTTTATATGTCCTAGACTTCTCTTTGAATGACTTTCTGTTGGTTTATATGTCATAGACTTCACATTGAATGACTTTTGTAATTTCAGATCAGTGCTTCCTTGACATGTTTTTGTGGATGGTCAGCTAGTATTCCATATAGTGCCTGGGAAATGCTGTGATGGTGCCGCATCCTTGATGTTTAACGTAAGCAACCTTAAGTTAATTTAATAGTTTTTTTTTTTATAATAAAAGAATTTATATATAAAAAGAAGCACATGGGAGTACCACCAAGTACAAAAATTATTTATAAGATACAATATCAAGATCTACAATATCTTAATTATTTACAAAAGTTCTCATCAAACTAAAACTCAAAAGTACACAATCACTCATCTTCAATAGAAACTTGGTTTCACACTAGTGAGGAGGAACCTACTCCTATCAAATGATGTGGCAATTTCATATTGGATCATGTATTAAAAAATTTTGTGCAAATCACATGATTTTTGTAATAAAATATTTAATAAATAAATCAAATACTTTATCATGAATTTGGATGATTTTTTAACGCATTATCCAATGTGAAATTACCATCATTGGGTATGAGGAGATTTTTCCACATTGATGTGGAATCAAGTATTATTCTCCTTAATAACAACAAGTGGTTTTTCTTTGTCATATCGAAGTTATCTTATTCCACTCAAACTAAATAATCCAAAAAATAGAAAGAAGAATCAAAGAGTAGACTTTTCTCTAAAGCTTTGAGTCTTGCATCCCACACCAAACCCACACCTCGTCTTGAACCGAGCCAACAGTCACCCACTGAATTCCCACCAAGCTAAACGCCATCTCCCAAATGATCCTAGTGAAGGAGCATCCCCAAAGAAGATAATAGATAGATTCTGCCCCCTTCTTACAAAAAAAACACTTATTGACCAACACATTCTCTCGTTTCCAAAGATTATCAATGGCGAGAATGCCACTCCAATTCGCTTTCCAAGCAAAGAAAACAACATTTGCTGGAACTAAGTTGTTCTGAATTGCTTTCCAAGGAAAGTTGTCCAAGCACTCCTCACTTTCAAACAACAAAAGTTTATTATAATAAGACTCAACTCAAAAAATTCCATCGTAATTCATACCCCATTTAACCTTATCTTCATTTAACAAGTTTACTTTCGCTTTTTGAATGGTTTCAAAATAAACTAATCACATCCAAAAATTATAATAGTATTATTATTTATATATTATATTTTTTAAATTTCTTAACTAGTTAGTTAAATTATTATTATTGTATGATATTTAGTATTATATTAATATATAATTATATTTTGATATTTATTTATTTATTTAGTTTTTAATAATATATTTGATATTTATTAGTTATTACTAATATATTATATTATTTACTATAATATTATTTTATGATGCTTACTATTGCATTATATTAATATTCATTTATTCATATTTTTATTTACTACATTTTTAATAATATATTTGATATTTTTTAATTATTAGTAATATTATATTATTATATATGATTCTTATTAATATATTATATTATTTATTAAAATATTATTATTTTATTATTTAATGAATGATAAGCTTGAATGTATTTTTTGGATAGCATGGATATATCAAGTGTGACCGTCGCAATGCCGAAGCATGAGATAATTCGAAGAGTAAAAGCATTTTATTATTTGTAATGCATATTTATTAGATAGATCAAATGGCTCTTATAAAGCACTTTATTTTCATTTAAAACTAACAATAATTAACATCTTGAATTATTATTATTGTTTTCTTTTTATTTAATCGGCAACAACCCTTTTTTTATCCAACTAAAGTTTCATCTTTTTTTTTTGGTATTAATTTAATCTTTATATTTTTTTCATTCCTCTCTCTTTTAATATCAATTCAATTTGAAATATGATTTTGATTTTCATGAAGTTTATGATCAAGAATATTTTTAATTTATTAATTTTTATATATATTTTTGTATCTTTCCAACATATTTTGAATCCCTAAATAACTTAAAAAAAGCCCTAAGCATTATACTACACTAGAGTTGGATCCACATGTTATGTGGGTTCCGGTTTTCTCCAAGCCCATGTCAAATTACTTGTTAAAATGTAGACGATTTGGTTTAATATTAAAAAAGATTATACGCTTTTTGATACTTAGAATCCAAAGAAAGAAGTTAATGAAATCAGTGAGTAGATGAGTTGGAGTTCAATGGTATTAGAAAAGCAAGACCACTCACTGAAGTCGAAGTCCACTTTTTTTATTTTCCCTCTTGAAAATCCATACTCAACACTTGAAAAAAAAAAACCAGTAAACAGTTACTATAATCCATTTTTGTTGGTGAATTCATTTTATGTCCTTAATTTTTGTTGGTAAATAGAATCAAATTTGAATCATAATAGGGTGGTTCAGAATCCCAACACAACTGATTCAATTCAAGTCGTCCGTGCTCCAACCACTTGACTGCTTCCACATATCCATCTACAGAGCCCAATAATCGGGTCCAAATGAAATATGGGCCGTCAAAGAACCGCACAAGACACAGCCCCAACCAAAATCTCCTCGCAGCCCTCTGATCTAGGACACCAAACACTCTTAGGTTTCTTTTATCTTTTCCCACATCTTAATAAGCCTCTCTTCCCTGCCTCGGCTGTGAAAAACCCTAGGAGAGAGAACAAGAGGGAGAAAGAGATTTCAAAATGGTGCAGCGACTTACGTATCGCACGCGGCACAGCTACGCTACCAAATCGAACCAGCATCGTATCGTCAAAACTCCTGGTATGAACCTCCTTCCTCTTTTACCTCTTTTTGTGTTCGTGTGTGTATAGACATGCCTTCAATTTTCTGTACATTTTACACTATTCTACGATTTAAGTTTTATTTGTTCTACATAAGGAACTGGGATCTATACATATTTACATATATGCGTAAATGCGCATGTATCTTTGTGTACGTGGGTTTTATACTGAAATGAGGTATAATCATGGGATTGTGGTGTTAATTGATGATTCGATGTGTACAGGAGGGAAGCTGGTGTATCAGACCACGAAGAAGAGAGCAAGTGGGCCCAAGTGTCCTGTTACTGGCAAGCGGATTCAAGGGGTACTTTTTTTTTTCTATTAAAGAAAACTTTTTTCAGTTTTTTTCTTTTAATTTTACTTGTTGATTGTTTTGGATTGTTATCTCATCATGCGTCTGTTGTGGACATTGTATTATGTATTTGCCGCAATGGTTTTAAGGAGGGTGAAACTGCACAAAGAATATCTTATTAGATTTGAATCTAGAGAAAAATATGAACTCGTATAATATGCCCTTTAAAGGGGAAGAGGAAACTTATTGGGAAAAAATGGAAAAGGAAATTGGATTTTGGATCAAGTGACGGATTATGACTTAATAAGATATTTTATTAATATTAAAATAATTGTTTAATTTTTTTTGGAAAAGTCTTCTTGAAAGGGGTTTAGCAAGACCCTTACCAATTTTATTAATAAAATAAAAGAAAATTACAAAAGAAGCAAGGGGGATAAGAAATCAAAACCCTGCCGAAGAAAAATAACAACATACAAACTAGTCGAGGGGGACGTAAAACTGTCATGGAGGCTACAAACATAGCAAACATAGCAAAAGAAATAAAGCCTAAACAAAAACAATTACATTGAATATAAAAATGTATACAACATTGATTCCAAAATAAATACACATCTTACAATTGTCCCCCATTGAGTTTTCATGTTTTAAAAATGCTGCATTATCAACTTGTTGATGCAAAAAAAACGGTTTGTGCTGACATGACCTAGGTGCTGACGTGGCCCGGTTGAGAACGTGCCCTGGATGAGGATTCGGCCTGAGTGAGGACCTGGCCTGGGTGGACCTGGTCGAGCGTTGACAAGGCTCGGACTTCAGGAGAACATTGGAGGACCTGGCCGAGCGTTGACAAGGCTCGGACGTCAGGAGAACTTTGGCCGAGTGTATGCAAAGCAGCTCATACGCTCGGAATTTTGGAGAACTTTTGGAGGACCTGGTCGAGCGTTGACAAGGCTCGGACGTTAGGAGAACTTTGGCCGAGCGTATGCAAAGCAGCTCATACGCTCGGACTTTTGGAGAGCTTTTGGAGGACCTGGCTGAGCGTTGGCAAGGCTCGGACTTTAGGAGAACTTTGGCCGAGCGTATGCAAAGCAGCTCATACGCTCGGACTTTTGGAGAGCTTTTGGAGGTCCTGGCTAAGCGTTGACAAGGCCCGGACTTAAAGAGAACTTTGGTCGAGCGTATGCAAAGCAGCTCATACGCTTGGACTTTTAATGTGTGCGTGCTCTCTTGGCCGTGCGCATAGTTGCGCACTGAAGTTTGGACTGTTTGGACTAGTGTGCACTAAAGTTCGGGCGAGGCTCGGACTTTGGCCGAGCGCATGAGCGCATGTGCACACACTCGGACTTTGGTGTGCGCGTGCTCTCTTGGCCGTGCGCACAGTTGCGCACTGATTCAGGGGCTGTGTGAACTAGTGTGCACTAGTGTGCACTTAAGTTCGGACGAGGCTCGGACTTTGGCCAAGCGCATGAGCACATGTGCACACACTCAGACTCTGGTGTGCGCGTGCTCTCTTGGCCGTGCGCACAGTTGCGCACTGATTCAGGGATTGTGTGCACTAGTGTGCACTTAAGTTCGGACGAGGCTCGGACTTTGGCCGAGCGCATGAGCACATGTGCACACACTTGGACTTTGGTGTGTGCGTGCTCTCTTGGCCGTGCGCACAGTTGCGCACTGATTCAGGGGCTGTGTGCACTTAAGTTTGGGCAAGGCTCGGACTTTAGTCGAGCGCATGAGCACATGTGCACACACTCGGACTTTGGTGTGCGCGTGCTCTCTTGGCCGTGTGCACAGTTGCGCACTGATTCAGGGGCTGTGTGCACTAGTGTGCACTTAAGCTTGGGCAAGGCTCGAACTTTAGCCGAGCGCATGAGCACATGTGCACACACTCGGACTTTTTTGTGCGCGTGCTCTCTTGGCCGTGCGCACAGTTGCGCATTGATTCAGGGGCTGTGTGCACTAGTGTGCACTTAAGCTTGGGCAAGGCTCGGACTTTGGCCGAGCGCATGAGCATGCACACACTCGGACTTTGGTGTGCGCGTGCTCTCTTGGTCGTGCGCACAGTTGCGCACTGATTCAGGGATTGTGTGCACTAGTGTGCACTTAAGTTTGGGCAAGGCTCGGACTTTAGCCGAGCGCATGAGCACATGTGCACACACTCGGACTTTGGTGTGCGCGTGCTCTCTTGGCCGTGCGCACAGTTGCGCACTGATTCAGGGGCTGTGTGCACTAGTGTGCACTTAAGCTTGGGCAAGGCTCGGACTTTGGCCGAGCGCATGAGCACATGTGCACATACTCGGACTTTGGTGTACGCGTGCTCTCTTGGCCGTGCGCACAGTTGCGCACTGATTCAGGGGCTGTGTGCACTATGGCGCTCAACCGTGCACACTTGGGTACCGATGGGACAGGGGCATGTGCACTACGGCCCTCGGCCATGTGCACTTAGCATTTGCTGTGACAGGGGCATCTGCACTACGGCGCTCGGTCGTGTGCACTTAAAACTCTAAAGTGTGCTGCCTGGTGTCAGACGGCTTGGCATCGCAACAGATGAGTTCTTTATACTTTTTCGCTTCTACTGTAGCAAGAGATTGTGGTTTCCCACGGAAGGCGCCAATCTGTTGATGCCAAAAAACGGTTTGTGCTGACGTGGCCTAGGTGCTGACGTGGCCCGGTTGAGAACGTGGCCTGGATGAGGATTCGGCTTGAGTGAGGACCTGGCCTGGGTGAGGGCTCGGCTTGGATCCTGCTCAAGCGACAAGGGTGAACTGAAGGCCCTCGGAAGGAGGGGAGGGGAAGACCTCCGAAGGCACTCCGATGCTTAAGTTAGCAAATATTTGAAGGTGGAGCCGAGGGTTCGAAAGAGGAACCGAGGGCTTAAGTAAATCAACTGTCAAAATAGATGTCTGAAAAAATCCCTGGAAAAGTCCATACCTTGGCCCTTTTATAGGCCTCTGCCAGTGGGGAGGGCATGATTAAAAGCCTGGAGGGTGCGGCTGTAGGGTGGGTGCAAGGCGGCCATAGGATGGCGCGCCATAGGGGAGGTCGTAGGGAGGCCATAGGGCAGCTACAGGGAGGCTGATAGCTTTGTAGGGCGGCCGCAGGGGAGGTCCAGGCATAGGTTCGTTGGGCCGTCCTTTACAGGCCTGGAGGCTCAGCTGGGCCTGGAGTGTTCTGGGCCTGGGGCGTTCTGGGCCGTATCACAACCCATTGTCAATGTTATTAAATATATCTTTCTCAATATATGTGACGAAACAATCATTCATCCAATGATCTCCCATTCGATTACACAATCGATTTTTCACAATCTTCATTGCAAAAAAATGCGTTCTCTATAGTCGTAGAAACATGTATCAATCCTAATTTCACAAGCAAATAAACCAATCGATAAACCGATAAACAAGATTTCTGTTGATCTCAACTAACAACTAACTTCTCATAAAGGCTACTAATCCCTCTCAAATTCGGAAATTTACTAGTAGTGCGCATATCAATAATGTAAGTTTCAAGTTGATTATTAAGTCTCATAATTTCAACTGGAGAAAACTTAAATGGATGGAATTGAGCAAGTCGAATAAACTTTTTTTTTTCAAAAGCATATAAATCATTATTTGGACTTAAGCATGCCAAAACAAAGAAGCAATTCAATTTTTACATCAATGAATCATTCGTTAAGCTTTTGAAGTTGCATATCTACAATAATATAAAATAACTTTACACGATATTGGTGTAAATTTTTAGCCTGTTAAAAGTACAATTTACTTCTTTTTTTCTGCTTCATTGGAAATTGATATTTGATTTATTTTTGTCTTGAAACTTGAGAGTAATAAATAGTAACCTTAGTAGGTACATGATGTTTTCTGGGATAGGTTTCTCTTTGACTCCCATAATTTTTATTTTAGAGGTGCAATTATAATATAATTTTTTAAACCCTTAAAATACTATATACTCTAGAGAAATTTTGGAAAGTTGATGCAATTGCGCACCCTCGGTACAAGGTAGATTCGCCCATGCTTGGATCTTTCTTATATTTACATGTTCAATGTAGATTATTTATGTTGATGTGATTGGGGAAATCATATTTCTTGACTAACTGTTGAAGAAAAAATTATTTCCTTTGACAAGTGAACCGGATGATGAAGGTACCATATCTTCGTAAGATTTAATGGGTGTTGAGATAGTTTTTCCGATTGCAGTTTTTTAATCCTAGGAAAGTATTAAGTACTATGTCAATAAAAGTATTTCTGATATCACTCCGTTCTCTAGTTTCTTCCTGAGAAGAAGATTGTTAACATGTATTTTGTTCTTGGGTGACTTGGAATCCAGTTAAAGTCCACTACCTCAATTTTTCTCAAGCATTTAACCTGATCTTGGGAATTTCCTTTTACATGTTGAGTTGATATAGTGGTAGTTAGTACTTTTCAGATGACTTCTGCATAGTGAACTCAGTTTTGAGTTGGTGGTCACATTTATTAAATTATCTTTTATAGTTTTGGCAAAATAATCCACTTGTGTAAATGTGGTAAAAAACGCTTTGATTGCTTATATCATAGGTACTGTTAGATCAACATGTTGAAGTCTGTTGATTTTCGTATCATCATCTGTGTATTTTATTCCCTGTAAACTTTTTATTGATTTTTTCTCTTGGCATTTTGTCTTTGTGTGCAGGTTCCTCATTTGAGACCTGCTGAATATAAGAGGTCTAGATTGCCTAGAAATCGTAGAACTGTTAACCGGGCTTATGGTGGAGTGTTATCTGGTGGGGCTGTCAGGGAAAGGTTTGCTCTCTAACTCTAGGAATCATAAGTTTCTTTGTATTTTGTTGGATTGGGTGGTTTAAGGTAAACTTCCTGGGCATCTTCCTGTTGGCTTTTTGTAGGATCATTCGTGCTTTCCTCGTTGAAGAGCAAAAGATTGTGAAGAAGGTTTTGAAGCTTCAGAAGGCAAAGGAGAAGCATTCCTTGAAGAGCTAAGGTTGAAGAGATTCATTTGTTTCAAGCTACTTAAATTTTGTTGTTATGGCTGACGTTAGTGCATCATGGAAAAGTAGTGGATTTTCTGATTTTATCTAGTATTTTTCCCCAGCTGGTGTGAACTATGATTTCTAGTATTACTTTATAACTTTGTCGACAATTCATGCTTCTACAATTTTATTTTCCTTGTGTGGGTTTTTATTGCATAGACTTTATTTTGAATGACTGTAATTTCATATCAGTGCTTTCTTGACATGTTTTTTTGTGGATAGTCAGCTAGGGATCCCATTTAAGTGCCTAAGTAAGACTCTGGTGGTGGTGCATCCTTGATGTTTAACATGACAGACCTTAGTCATGTCACTTTTGACATCATTCAAGCGGTTTGAATGCACCAGAAAATGTCTACGAATTTATAGAGGAGGATTTTCCTATCTTTTGGTGTTTTGCAGGGCTTGTTCTATTATGTAATCAATTTACCTGCTTCAAAAGTTACAATTTCTATGGCAGTTTCTTTTTATTTTTGCTGAATTCTTGTTGGTTGGTAAAATGCATGTTTCTGTTTCTCATAACAAGAATCATGTGTAACAGTTGAAATGCTGAAGCATGAGTTAATTCAAAATGTAAGTTTTACCTAAGAAAATGTAAGTATGTGATACGATTTCAATACCTGAAAAATAAAGATTATTTTTATAGAAACATGTCAATAGTCACAAGCAGTATGCAGTAGTGGCCACTTCTTATTTTCTAGTTCTAGACGACTGTAAATTTTTTTTATACATATCCGAATATGTGATAGTAGAATCCTTAGTAACAAAGATTAGACTATTGATGTCCCTAAAATCAAGCATTAGGGTACCGGAAATACTTCTCTCATTTTAGCAACCAATTTGTCATGAGGTGGGAGATTCTCCTTTATTAGAGGGCAGCTCTTCAAAGCAGTTACCCATGAGAAAAAGACAGGATGTTTTTCTGGGTTAAAAACGACAGCAATGGCTTCATTAAAAGCTTCATAGTTGCAAGCATTTGTACCCACAATAATATCAAATAATCCCAAATTATTTCCATCTAAGAAAGTAGTAGATTTCACTGGGAAATCCATCTTGATGCCTTCTTCAAACACTGTAAGCAACTCAGGGTAGTCTTCCACCGCTTTCTATCGTTCTTTGCCTCTGGAAAAGATGATCGGGAAGGAAGCTAGCATGAGTTGATGTAGAAAATGATTTCATTAGTGCTATTTACATTGAAAAAAGTAATTACCCTGAAGAACAAACTGAAAAAGAAGAGGGTAAGATCATATATGTCACCTTGTGGTCATAATAATTAGCCCAAAAACGAACTTTGGTCCTCTGGTAAGGATCCTTTGGCAATAATTTGGGAGTGTTCTTCCTGTAGTCATCAATGTGTTCGGGATTAGAAGGGATTCAGCGAAGGGCTTCCCCTTATGGACAAGCACAGGTACTTTCTTATTCACAGGATTGTAGTGGAACAGCAACTCACTATTATTTGTTAAATATTCCTATACATATTCATAGGTATGCCCTTAAATCTATGGGCCACTTCAACTCTCTTGCAGTAGGAGCTAGCCAATGTCCCAAGCAACACAACTTCACTTTGCTTGTCGTCCATTTTTTTTTTTCTCTTCTTACCTCCTGAGTATGATAGTTTAAGGTATTTATAGGATTCATTTGTGTCATTTCTTGTATTAATGCTATTTGATTTTAGGTGGGTTGATGTCCTTTTAGCCAGTGGTCATATGTTGAAAAGGATAACATTTAAAGAGGAAAAGTAGTGAACAGTTGTCTTAAAAACAATGAGTAGACTCTTTTAGTCAGCATCAGATTTCATGGAGGAAGAGAATACAGATTTGAATTCAACAGGGGGGAGAGCTTGTGGAGAAGAAGTTTGGACATGGTACTTTTAGAATAATAAATAATAGTGAAAGGAAAAAAAGACTACCACAAGGAAACTCTGATTTCTTGTAGTGAAAGTTCAATAAAAAAAATAATTAAAATTGAACGAAAAGAAGCTGAAAAGGTAAATGTTTTCTTGAGTAACAAGATTCTTGTGCATACAGAATGCTAGCATTATGTAACAAACAAGAAACATCTGTTTGCATCAATTGGGTAAACAAGAAACATGTTTTTTTTAACCCAAACTCAACCCATTAAGAAAAATGATAAAATAAGATAATTTCATTCAATTTTAAATTTAATAAATAATAAGAATTAATAAACAAATATAATTATTTTATGAAAATTATTTTATTCCATATTTCTTTAAGATAAAACTTAAACGAAAATTTTTATATGAAGCTCGTAAAGTTTTCTATAAAAAGTAATGTTTTTCAAAATAAAATTCGAAAACAAGTTTTACTATTCAATAAAACTCATAATATATCGATTTATTCAAAATTAACAAAAAATATAATTTTAATGTATGATTTTACTGGTGGTGGAGCCAAGATTTTTTATCAGTGGGGTCAATGAATAAAATAATTAGAATATTTTTGAATATGTGTTTATAATATTACCTATGAAGCACACAAACAAGACAACCAAATAACTAATGAAAAAAAATCTAAGAAAAAGGTTAACAAGATTAAAAAAAATAGAAATTATTAATTTATAAGAAGTTAATATCTCTCTAATTGGTTAATTTCACAGCATGATATTTTGTCCAATTAATAAAACTAATTTTATGATGACAAAATATTATCCTCAACCTATAAAACTCTAAAAACGTTAATGTAGATTCAACAAAAAAAATTACTATTAAATCAAAACAAAGTTTGTCCATAAATAATGTAATTTATAAATATTTATCAAGCAATTAAATATTAAAATCTATTCAGAATAAAAAAAAAAAACAGGATTTAGAACTTTTATAGCTAAAACCTTTATCTCAGTTCTCCCTTCGTCACTTCCTTCTTTTCCATAGACTTCAAAATTTTCACCTTTTTTCTTATTATTTTTTAACAAAACAAATGAAGTGAGAAGAAAGAGAGGCAGAAGAACCAGAGAAAGCTACCATTGCTTTTGCTATTTGGTCTAGCTGATCTGTTGGTATTCTTTGTAATTTATAATTATAGAGTATGTAGTTTTGGTTAAAAAAAAAATTGAAAAGCAAAAAAAAAAAAACTTTATTTTTAATATTTGGAAAATATTACAATTAAATGCCTCTTGGTAGAAGAATTAAAGCATGTCTCATAGGCTCACAGCCTATATACACTCAGGTCTTGCAGGCATTTTTGTGACAGGAGCTACAATTGATGAAGTGATTTGCAGAGACATATAAGATAAAGAGAGAAAAATGGACTAGCTTAATTGAGTTTTTGAAAACTAGTGAGTGCGCAGTGGGTACATATATCGCGAACCCAATTCACATCATCGTTGGTCCTCAAGAAACCTTTCTTGCAATATAAGATAAAGCAGCAGTTGAACCAAAACCAATTTCAGTTTTGAAGAATACAAAACCAAAACCAAACAATTTCTCACTTCAGTCTACTGAATAATTTGACAAAATGTTCATAAATAGTAAACAGTATAGAACATACAAGTCCCAAAAGTGCAACAATTTGGAATCCATTATTTCTCAGTTCCCAAGTGATGGAAGGCCAACCAAGCTATCACTAGAGTAAAAAAAAGAATAATAACTCGTAAATGCCACTCACCAACTGACTTCAAACGATGACAAGCTTGTTCTGTTTGGTTCACTGACGGCCATATGGAGGAGGGGACATATTCTCACGCAGCGGTGTAGGTCTTGCATACTCTGCAAACATAACCCATCCATCCAGAAACTGCAGGACACAGAAATCAGTTCCGAAATATGGAAAAGAAGAAAATGAAACTACAACAAACTTTGAGAAACTCTACCATTAAGGCCGTGTTTGTTAACAGTTTTTGGAAATTGTTTTCTCTTTTCAAAAACTGTTTCACGTGTTTGGATAAGTATTTTTAAGAACTGTTTTGCAAAAATCAATTTTCAAACACTGGATTTAGAAAACTTTAAACAGAGTTTTCGGTTTTCATTTTCATTTTTTACGCCCTAACTCAAAGTTCTCTGCTCTCCGCCCTCTTCTCTCTTCTCTCGATTTTCAGACAGCAATCTCCCTTACCCCTTCTCATCTCACTCTCATTTTCGGTTTTCATTCCTCATCTCCCTTACCCTTTCTCATCTCACTCTCGCGTAGTCTCTCGATTTTCAGACGCAAGGCTAGCATCCCAGCCTCCTTCCAGCAGCGCCAATGTCTCCTTCTTCTTCGTTGAGCTCAACAGACAAAAGAGAGCTACAGCAGAGCTCTTTCTCTGTGAGAACTACCTACGCATCGAGCACAGGTAAGGTTTCCTTTTCCTTCTATTTTTTTAGATTTTTACGCAGACCTCTTTAACGTCTCTCACTTTCAATTTATTTCACTTCTCTTCATTTATTTGTTATTTAATCACATATTGGGGGTTTTCATCAATAAATCTGTAATCCTGGGTTCTATTGCGCTCCCTCTTCATTATTTCATTGATTTTTTTGTTCACTTTTCCTCTCCTAATAACAATGCGTCCATCAATTCCTTATTTGGTGGATTTTGTTATTTGGGTCTTTTCTATGTTTTCTTTTCTTTTCAGTAAATATTATGGTTGCAACGGGTTATTGACCGAATCTTTTAGGTGATTTATTTTTTGAAGTTTGGAGATTTGTTGCTATATGTAAGAGAAGATAATAAGTAATGATTTCATAGCTGGTGTTGCCTTGAATCATTGGTTTTTATTACCGACTTCTTCTTTAGAATCATAATTTGTGTGGAGACCTCATGTCTATGAATAAATTTTGTTTTCACATTATCAAACAGGGCTCTGATCTCTTTATTGTTGCCTGTTTGTTTTCTTTTTGTTTAATTTTGTTGGCCATAGATCTTGAGTTGATTACGGGTTGTCTATAAAATTTTGGACCTTTAGTGTGGGTTAATAACTTAATGTTGGTTACTTGTGTTACTTTGGGTGTGGGGTATTAAAGAACTTTGGGTGTTGGTTACTTGGTGTTCATTCGGTTCTTAGTTATTATCCTTCTGGTGGGTTCTATAAAATGGTGGAAACAAGAAAATTTGGGATTAGACTGGTTGTTGTGAAAAGATTTTCCATTTTAATACGTTTTATTCCTTCTATTTTCTTTGTCTGATCAATGGTAAATATCATCGTAACTAGATGCTTGCGTTGTGGATCAGACAAACTTGCATTGCCTTATATAATCATATTCTGATGGTCCATGAAGCTGTTTAAGTGTTCAAATGCTAAAGTAGAGAGCACAAATTGTTGTGTTAAGTGTAATCAATGAAGCCACAAAGATATTCAACAACTTAGAGCATTTTAATTTTATTTTGAATGATCATAAATGTTAGTTTCCTAATTGTCAATGTTTAGATTTATTGGAAATCAGCTGGTTCTTAAACCCAGGTCTTTAGGTTTGTAGTTGCTTTTATCTGACCTGTTAGTCTTCTAGCACATTTCTTTATTAGTTGTAAAACCAGAGTTGAACTAATACCTCTTTTTGGGGCCTGTATAAGTTATGCTGTATAACTTATCAAAAAAAGTTATGCTGTATAATTATTTCTATGCCTTTGGGATCATAAGTGAAATTCTTTTTTTTTTAGCTGAATATTTCTATGGTGACGTTGAATTTATTGACTTGATTCTTAGAGGAGATTCAACCGCAAATGATAGTAGCATGCATGATGCTCTTTATGTTCATGTCTACTACGTTGCAAAGGTATCATCAAAAGTATATCTTGGAGGATTGAACATTTCCTAGGCATGAAACCCACTTGGAAAACTTAAATGGTCTTATAAGTGGGAGTGATATAACTTGTGTAGAACAACTTCAAATGAATGGATATACATATGGAGTTTTGGGTGATTTAGTGTGCATGTTTGGCAAGATAAAAGTAGATGGCCTAGTTAGTATAGAGGAACAAGGAGCAATGATTTTATATTACTTGCCTGCTCATTGTTATACCAACTATGGTTTTGTTTGGGTGGTCGTTTCTTAATTGGAAAAAAAAAACCTCCTGCAGTGAGGGAATAATACAGAAACTATATTGCAGTTGATTTTACTTATGACAACAATAGTGATCTTATTTGTAATGGTTTCTCTAAAAGATTAACATTGAGCTTGTTTTTTTTTTTTTTTTTTTTTTTTTTTTACTTTTTAACATTGAGCTTGAACCATGGAGATGGTATAACCAACCTCAAGCTCAGCGTATCTGGATTGACTAGCTATTTATTACAAGAAGAACAGTTTACTGCTTAATTCCACTATTTCACATTTTACAGTTAATAAGACTGTACACAACAAGAAGCCCCATGATTAAAGAGTGATCAATATGAGGCTCTACCATCATTGTCAAAACATCTTCTCCAAAATCTATTAATTATTTATGTGGAGATGTATATATTAATCCATGTTTATGGGTTCTTTCCTTTTAATTTGTTTATATCTATTGTGTGTTCTTGTGATTTAGCTGGTGGTGCGTGGGAGTTGGCTGGCTTTTGGGACAAATTGTTGTCCTCGTGGCTGTATCATGGGTTCTTTCCTTTTATTTTTTTTTATATCTGCTGTGTGTGCTTGTGATTTAACTGGTGTGCATGGGAGTTGGATGGTGCATTCTTTTTGTTTTTGTAATAATCACATTTTCCCCATAGCTGGGATATTGTAGCTCATTTGGACTACACATTTCTCTTTCTTTCTTTTTTTTTTTCATAACTTTACTCATTTCTTTATAATTTCCTACAGATGGCTATTACTACTTGGTGTAGGAACAGAAGGGATTGAAACTTTATTAGCTGCACAAAAGAGAAAGAAGTCCAGAAACTATTCCATTGAGTTTCGTTTATGTCACTATTGATTTCAAAGGTATAACATGGGTGTGGAACGTATACCAGAAGTTTGAAGCTATGTGCTTGGAGGTGGAAGAAATTATTGTCCAGGTATGCCCTTCTGGTAATCTTGAGTTTTTTCCAGCCTTTATGAGCTACTAAAGGAACTCCATGGACTCCATCACTTGAACTTTAAATCGAGTAGGCAACCTGATACCCCTAGCCTTCAAGGCTGGCACCTATTCCTCATTCTCTTCCTACTACCATTACTGCTTTGAATGTCCATTGAGGCAGCTTGATACCCCTAACATAGTTTTTATTCTTTTTTTGAACAGGATACAGCTAAATATGTGGAGAATCAAGTGTAGACAGTTGGTGCTAGTGTCAAAAAGTTCTATTCAGATGTGGTGCAAGATCTGCTTCCTCCATCTTTAATGGATCCTGTTATAGGGGCAGCAGCTTCTGAATTGCCTGAAGAACAATATGCTGCTGTTTGTAACTTTGAGAAGAAGACAGAAGGTATGACTGAAGAGGATTTGAAGCTTGGTAATGAGAAATTGACTGAGAACTTTTATCTGCTTAGTTAACATTTGTACGACTGTAATTTTTGTTAGTGCCAGAGCTTAAAGTTAAATATATTAGGCACAATTTTTGTTAGTGCAGGGGCTGGTGTTCATGTTAGAGAATTTTCTATAACTGAAAAATTCTTATAGAAATTTGTAGGATTTTGGTCTTAGTCTCTTAGGTTCTTTTTTGTTGGAATGGTTACTGCAGGCATTTGTTTTGCAGCAGGGAGGAAGTTTAATGGAGATAGTGGATCCTACATCGGAGTCTAGTTTCAACATGAAAGCGGCTGAAAGGATGACCAAAGTGGCTTTGTTATGCATAAATGCATCTCCAATGGTAAGGCCTACTATGTCAGAGGTGGTGAGTATGCTTGAAGGACAAACAAGGATTCAGCAAGTGATATCAGATCCTAGCATTTACAACAAAGATTTGTGATTTAAACCCTTCAAAGACCATTATCAACAGATACAAGACCAGAGTAGTTCAACTGGAAACGAGAGCCTGATTAGGTCGTCAGATAAAAATAAAGCATGGGTTTTTTCTTCCTCAACATCTGCCTATGATTTATACCCAGTGAATCATGAGTCCATAAAATTTAACAGTAGTGAAACTTCATTGTCATGTCGTAGTAGCTAGCTTTAAATGTTTTTAATTTCTACAGATAATAAACATGATAGTTTGAGCATATAGATCATTTGGTTAAAACATATATGAAATCATTTTGCCTCGATTTGCTGTCATTGGTTTGAATTTTGTTCTATATTCATCTTTCCTAAAGAAGGAAAAAATATGTTGTGCTAGTGTAACTCAATGATTCCCTTTTACCAGAAGAATTTTGGGTCGTTCGTTTCCATTTTGTCAATTTCTTAGCGTTGTATTTGATCAATGATTATTGTATTTTAAAGTTGTTATCAACTAACTTATTTTAAATAAGAAAACTATGTCATGTTTTAGATATTGATTAATTTTCCAAGAAGAATGATAGGTTGGTTATTAAGATTTTATCAAATTGTGAAAGTTGTGTAGTGTTGTATTTCTTATTTTAGTTGTTTTAGAATTAATTTAACAGATAAACATATGTGATATGGTGAGGGAGAAGAGTTTTTAATGTTTGATCAATGGTGTATAAATTTTTTTTTAAATTTTAAAAATAAAATATTAATAATTGTTTTCAAGTATCTTCAGAAAACATTAGAAAAGAGTTTTTAGTTTTCAAACACCGAAAATTGTAAACTGTTATCCAAACATGCTTTAATATTTTCATTAGGAGGAGAATATTTTAGAAAACCAGATAAAGAGTACTGAATTCTTCATTAAAGTACCACAGCAAGCATAAAAAAGCAACATTACCAACATAGACAATGGGCTAGCACCCATAAAGCCCTTCAAAACATATTTCCATGAAAATCAGATAATTATAACCATATAATTACTTGAAAAATACTATATAGGCTAAATTTATTTAGGTAATAGTCATTCAAGAACCTAAAGCAGTTTCCTATCTTTCCCGAACTATTTTCCGAAAGTGTACATCCGTGAGTTTTAAGCTGGGGGTTTGATGTGTAATGAGGTGAGAGAACCAAATGAAAGTCACTTTGAGAAGAGAGCAATAACAATACTAATATCTTGGGTAATAAGGTCAGACACGAAGGATCAATGTTCTAAAAGGATGTGAAATATCACATCTTACTACATGATGGTGGCATGGAGTTACCCACACAAGGAGACATGAAATGGAACATCTGGTACACGTTTCAATAGCAAGACAAAATGAAATGTCTATGAGCAACGTATGGCTTCTCTGCCTCGTGGCTCAGAGGCATCGGAACGCTTCACTTATGGCCTATAAAGGTCAGGTGCCAAATTCTAAAACGATTTATCTGGAAAGGTGCACTAGTTTTTTATTCAGTTTATTTGCAAGGGAAAAAGCCTAAAATATCAGAAGGCCAATTTTACCTCTGTTTAGATAACCCCGTCCTACATTTGAGGTATTAGTGATGCAGGACAAGTAACCAAAGAACAGGGATGAAGGGAAAGAAGGGAAGAAATAAGAGAGAGAAAATAGAAAATTAACAAACAGAAGGAGAAGAATAAAGAAAATGGAATAACCAGAGGAAATAGGAGGCAAAAGCGAAGAATTAGGGCAAGAGGAAGATAAGAGGGTCAAGAGATAATCAAAACTCAGCAGTTTTATTTTATAATTATAGTCTAAAATCTAAAACCCTAGTAGAGTGCCTTATATAGGCACCAAACATAATTCAAATAAAAAAGTAAATCAAATCATAATAAATATCTAAGTTTCTTAAAATAATACTACTTGATCTCCAAGAATATTGTAATTATAAGATAATCTCTAAATCACAAAATAATAGATATTTTCTTTCCTATTCTGCATCAATTAGTCTTCCATACAAAGTTTTAGACCTTTGAGAATGGGATTGGCTAGATGAATACTTTTTAAGTTTTAAACGTTTTTTTTTTAATAAGTTAATTTTCAAACATATTAAGGGAATTAAAGTGTATGGGCCAATGAAAACTCACCTTACCATCCATGCCCTCTATACCTTTTGCAGCATCTTGTAAGGTAGCATATTCGACAAAACCAAACCCCTTAGAATACCCTGATACCCGATCAGTAACTACCCTAGCTGTAAACAGTGGAAAGGCCAACATAAGTGGTCCACAGAGATAATTTTCAAAGAAATTAACAGAAGAAGAACAAACCATAAACCACTTCTCCAAACATCGTAGAGGCCTCTTGAAGTTTGTTACTTATCAATATACAAAAACTAATAAGCAATGAAGGATACTCTGACATCCGATCCAAAAATTTATTTATTTTTGTTTTAAAAAACTTTATAACGATAAAATTATAATATATTTTTCAATCCTAAATCATTAAGAAAAATTCAGAATTAATATTTAAAGTACAATACACAATACAAGTTTCATAATCAAACCATAAATACATAACTAATAAATCTATTATCTATATAAAATATATTTTTAAAATATAATATATAAATCGGATAAATAGGTATCCGAGGGGTTCTACCCGTACCCTCACCTAACCCGTCAGACATTAGAATATTTGTACCCATCATAAACCTGTTAACAACTATCCATACCCTGCTCAAACGAGTTCTGGATAGATTGATACTGTTAAAACCCTGCTCGCTACCATCTCAGTAGAGATGTTGAGCACATAGTTTTCATAATTAAAATTATATGATAATTTTATTATTATGAAAATATTAATCATGTTAAATTGAAATATTAAATTAATTTTTTATAGATACAATATTATATACTCTTTTTTATTTATTATCATAACTAATTTTAAATGAAAAATCCAAATTTCATTATGATAACTAATTGTATAGTGTGCTTGTTTTTTTAATTTTGTTTTTCTTAAAAGCCTTTTTTTTTTCATCTGGGTTGTTTTTAATTTTTTTTATCACTTTGAAATGGTACTTGTTCGTACCTTCTGCTTCTAGGTGATTACCTCTGAGGATTTGTAGACTGTTTTTGACTGAAATCTTATGATTTGCTACCATTCTGTTATATGTTGGAAAAATAAAATTATTTATAGAAAATTAAAAGAAAAATTCGAATATATATGCGTGGAATTCAAAACAATTTAACACAACATGCATAATAAGGTATAAAACAAAATAATATAATTAATTAAAACTGAAGAGTAAAAAATAAAAGGAGCTGGTTTGTGAGTCGTGGAAAATCATTGTCTTAAAGTCATTATAGTCTCCCTACGTGCGGATACTAATGGCAAAGACCGACTCCAAGATAAAACCCAAGTGCTCGCAACTTTTCCTTCTACAATGTGTACGTCCATTGGGAAACGGGGATGAACCGACCCATTCAAGGTTGCCAAAAAAAATAATATAATAACTCTCTCAAAGCATGGAAGACAAGAAGAAGATTATGAAATTTTTTTGTGTCTTAGGCTCTTGAAAAACTTGGTATTTATAGACGCAAATGAGCATAGGAATTTAATTCAAAATTTAAGATAGAAATAAATTCAAAATTTGTCGCTCTCAATTTATTAAGATTGATTACAAATTGTAACCTTCAATTTATTGAAATTAATAAAAAATTTATAAATCTCAATTTATTGAGATTAATCACAAATTTGTAACTTTTAATTTATTAGTTATATTAAAATAGCCAATAAAGCTTTTGAGAAACCACTTTAAATTCATGTGAAAAATTTAAGAACTCTCTAACAATCCTCCACAAGTTTTAAAATTTCAAAACTCAAAATAAAATATAGAAAGTATATAAAGGCAACCCTAGTACTATGCAATAGGTGCATGAGTCTTTAAGACTTGAGCCTACACTTAGTGTTGACAGTATTCATCTGAGGGAGTCGAAATGGACTACGCCTTGAATTAGGTCCCTTGATCAGACTTCAACAAGTCACACACATAGTACTTCATGTAAGGTCAGGTTCATGGGTTAGCACTATTAATGGCCATGCACTCTTATCTTGATTCTCATGAGAGTCTCTAAGGAATAACCCAATCCCATAGTTGCAGCCTCACGACAACATAGTAATTACTATATTATTGAATATATTATTTAAAATATTTTATAATTATAAAAAATAAATAATATATATTTTCATATTATTATTTATTTTTTTTATATAAATTAGAATATTATTTCATTATTTATTTAGTATTTCATTCAAATTCCAGAAGTTTGACCCCTCCCTTTATTTTATTTTTGTTACTTAGGTGAGCCTCAAAGGGTACGTGTGACAAGTCCCTCACGGCAATACCCACCTCGATCTCATTAATGGTAAATAACAATCCTAAACATCACACTAATAAGCATTATCACCTTAGGGATGAGAAAGAGATGCTCTCATAGAAGCACACTCTTCAAAATTAGTACTAAAATTAAGTCACGTGTTGGAGGTTGTTTCTATCCATTGAACATTCTTCATGGGATCTCCAATCACAAAGGTTAGATTACCTTTGTTGGTGACTCTCTGTGGGCTAAGCCAATCCCCCTCGATGTATCAAGTATACCCTTCATAGATAGACCTTTAGTCAAGCTGTCAGCTATATTCTTTTCAGATCTCACAAAATCTAGAGATATAACACTTCTACTCAATAGTCCTCTGACTGACTTATATCTTACTTGGATATGTCTATTCATCTTCTTATTAGAATGAGATTGTCGTATAAGATCTATCACAACTTTACAATTACAATATATATGTATGGAGGGTACATGTTTGTTCACAATAGGAATATCCATCAATAGATTTTTTAACCACTCAACCTCTGTATAAGTTGTATCTAGAGCTATTAACTCAGCATCCATAGTGCTTCTAGATATTATTGTATGTTTTTTAGATCCCCAAGATATTGCTGCACCTCCCAGTACAAATACATATCCAGTAGCAGACTTTACATCTAAACTATCATAATCCAATTTGCATCACTGTACCCTTCTACCACATTAGGAAAACATCTATAATGTAAAGAGTATCCCAAAGTTCCTCTAATATATTTCAAAATTCTTTCCAAGGAAATCTAATGCTATCTACTAGTATTGTGAGTATATCTACTAAGTTTCTCAACTGCATAAGCAATATCAAGTATTGTTCTATTCGTAAAGTATAATAGTGATTCTATTATCTGAGAGTATTTCAGTTGGGATATAGGTTCCCCTAAATTCTTCTTTAGAATTACACTTGAATCATATGGAGTAGCTACAAACTTAATATCATAATATCCAAAAATTTTAAGCATTTTTTCTAGAGTTTTGGCCGGAGATAAAATTATCCCTTTTGAAGTTCTTTCTAACTCCATTCCTAAGATTACATAAGCCTCTCCCAAATCTTTCGTATCAAAATTCTTGGATAAATAAGACTTCACCACCACTAAATTTGTCCCAAAAACACTTAGTGTAGGTTGTGACCTAGGTGGAGCAAATGGATGAATCTCGCCTATTGTAGGTTGTATCTAGGTGGAGAAGATTATAATACCTCACTTAGTGTTGGTTGTGACCTAAGTGGAGGGAATGAATGAATCTCGCCTAGTGTAAGTTGTACCTAGGTGGAAAAGATTATGGGATCCTGCCTATAGTAGGTTATGACCTAGGTGAAGGGGATCCGAGAATATTATTGGAAATGGTAGGACCTCACCTAGTGTAGGTTGTGACCTAGATGAAGAGGATCCGAGAATGATATTGGAAATGGTAGGACCCCATCTAGTGTAGGTTGTGACCTATGTGAAGGAGATTCGAGGATATGGAAATATGAAAAAGATATTGGTACATTGGGAGACGTCATCATTATGATATAAATAAATTCAAGAAATGGAGAAAAATTTAAATTTGGAAATAAGTGATCATTCTTAACATTTACAGTGCATGGTATCTTTATTAAAATGTTTATTTTGAGTTATGGATTATAAATGATTGAAATCTCCTAATGAATGGTATATTATATTTAATCATGTGATGGAAGTGTACTTTGTATCTTTATAATAAATTTTACGAAGTACAGGCAATATATATATATATATATATATATATATATATATATATATATATATATATATATATATATATATTACAAGTAAACCCTTTTGAATCATTGAAGCCATCAAGTGAAGGAAAGATTAAAAGATAATTTTTTTTAAGTGGATTACAAGCATTAAGTTTGCTTCAAATCTTCTTTTGTTTTGAATGATGAATGTATAGGTTATTTTTATGTCTCCATTTTTTGGAACGATGTATAATTTGGTTTATTTTGGATGTAGTAAATGGAAAAGTTGTATATTTGTAGACACTTGGTTTAAACCAAGAATGCTTTGTATAACATGTAAGTAGTGTTATGGTTGTTTATGTATGTGTAAAGTAAATCATAGAATTTATTAGAAGATCTAGGTCATAGTTTTCATCAGTTTTAGGTGTTCGATGTTCAAAGGTAATGATACCATTACGAACGGACCCATATGGTTCTTTCAGGCTGGGTCGTTACACTTATAAATGTGCATACTATACATGCATCATGGCATATAATGAATATATCCATGTATTGCATCTTACCTTAGAATGCTCGTCCAATGATTATTAAGCGACCCAAATGCTCTCGTTGCTTATCAATTAATATGTTTGCCAAGAGAGTGCTTGTGTTCAAATAATCATTAGATTGTCCAGAGTGGAAAGTTTAGAAATGCGTGATTGATTTTTCAATTTGTAGTTCATAGCTTGTTTTGTTTCGACTAGATTTCGGCTACAATTCTCGTTGTTCTTTGGGTACGCACTAAATTTGGGCTTATCTTCCTCAGGATATAGCTTTGAATTTAAGTCATGAACTTGGAGAACTAAGGGGAAATGCTGTCGAAATCATGTACTTGGTGTCAGATATTTTATTTAGTTGACTGTATGGTTCATTCAGTCGATTGAATGAATGAAAGAAACTTTCCGTTGACTTAATGACTTCATTCAGTCGACTGAACTATATTCAGTCGACTGAATCAAAGCATTCAGTCGACTTAATGAATGAAAGAAACTTTCTATCATTCATTCATTCGATTTTATGACCTCATTCAGTAGAATGAACTTCATTAAGTTGAGTGAATCAAAGCATTCAGTCGACTGAATGCCCTGAACCATAATTTTTCTATTTTCAAAGGTTTTTTCAATCAAATCCGTTTTTTCAAAATATTTTGTTTAAAAATGAGTCATAAAGAAAAGTTCAATACTTGTAAGTAGAGATTTATAGATCTTAACTACTATAGAACCTATTCTAGGTCTTTATTATTTTAAAACAACTTATTGACAATAGATTCTTTATTATTTTAATTAGAACGATGACAACTGATCGTAACTGGATGGATCGTCGAGTTGTTAATCATTCCCTATCTACAGAATTTTTAGAAGGGGTGGAGATTTTTCTTGACTTTGCATATGGTAATCCATCGTTTGTGTATAACGATGGAACTATTCAGTGTCCTTGTTTTCTATGTCAAAATTTAAAGTTTTTAAGTCGAGAAACAATTACCTTGCACCTATATAGGAAAGGTTTTACTCCTAATTATAAGATGTGACTTTTTTTATTGTGAGAGTTATTTGAGACACAAACGGTCAATGACCCAATCAGATCACCATGTCGAGAAAGGTTTCAAAGAAATGAATCGCATGAGGGAGATGGTAATGGATGTTGCTAGCCTAGACTTCAATTGGGATGCCGAAGAGGATCCAAATCCTCTTGTTGCAAAGTGCTATGATATGTTGAGAGATGCTGATGAGTCCTTGCGGGAGGGTTGTAAGAAGCACACTAAGTTATCAGCAATCTCACAACTGTTGAATTGTAAATATGATTTTGACATGTATGAGAACTGTTTTGATCGATTATTGACAATAATTAAGAGTACATTGCCCGAGGACAAAAAGTTGCCTAAAAACTTTTACAAGTCCAAGAAGATGGTGAAAGAGTTAGGACTTGGATATGAGAAGATACATTCATGCCCGAATGATTGTATGTTATATTACAAGGAAGACAAAGACAAGAAAGTATGTGATGTGTATGGACATACTCGGTTTAAACCTAGGTAGAGCGGTAATAAGAAGCTAAAAGACATATGACACAAGGTGTTGCATTACCTTCAGTTGACACCTAGACTTTAAAGGCTTTATTTGTCAAAAAACACTACCAAACCCATGAGATGGCACAAGGAGGAAACATACTAAGCCAAACATGGTCATCCACCTGGTAGATGGGATGGTGTGGAAACATTTTGATGATTCTCAACCCAAGTTTTCCAATGAACCACATAATGTTAGGTTGGGACTCTCAACTGAAGGTTTCACTTCGTTTGACCATTCGACGTCCCTATACTCTTGTTGGCTGATATTTGTCACTCCTTATAATTTACCTCTTGGTATATGCATGAAAGAGCATAATTTGTTCTTATCATTGGTAATTCCTGGCCCAAACAACCCCGGTAAGAATCTGGATGTCTATCTATGTCCATTAATAGACGAGTTGAAGACGTTATGGATGGATGAAGTTCCTACTAATGATGAAACTAAGAAACTAAATTTTAATACGAAGGTTGCACTTTTATATATGATCAATGACTAGCCTACATATGGTATGCTTTTTGGGTGGAGTACTTAAGGTCTACTGGCTTGTCCTAACTGTATGGAACATACAAAATCGTTTTGACTGCCACATGGTCATAAAAATTCTTGGTTTGACTGTCACAATTAGTTCTTACTATAAGATCATGCTTTTAGAAGGTAGAAGTAGGGTTTCATAAATAATAAATCTGAGAGTGGCCTACCGCCACCACGGTTGTCGGGGTAGATGTGAAAGCTAGAGTGATGTCTTTTGAACAGATCACATTTAGTTCCAATGGTAGAAAACAAGAAATACATGGATTTGGGAATGATCATAATTGGACAAAGATGAGTATTTTTTTAGGAGTTACCGTACTGGTCAACTAATATTGTTTGCCATACTCTGGATGTTATGCATATTGAGAAAAATGTATTTGACAACTTTTATGGATGTCAAGGGTATAACCAAAGACAGCACTAAACAATTCCCATACATTTTAAACAATTCCCAGATAAAAACAGTTTGCGAATGGGTTTCAAATTTGAAGTTCCCAGACGGGTACGCCTCAAATTTAGCACGATGTATTAAACTGAACGATTGCAAGTTCTATGGGATGAAGAGTCATGATTGTCATGTGTTCATGGAAAGATTAATTTCCTTAGTGTTTCGTGACATTTTACCTGATTTTGTGTGGATGTGTTGACAGACCTAAGTAACTTCTTCAGGGACATATGCGCAATTGAATTGTGTGTTGAGCATGTTAAATTGCTTGAGAAAAATATTCTCGTCATCCTATGCAAGCTTGGAAGATTTTCCCTCCGGCATTCTTTGATTCAATGGAGCATTTACCGAGTCACTTAACTTACGAAGCTAAAGTAAGTGGCCTTGTGCAATATCGATGGATGTATCTATTTGAGAGGTAATATCAATACCTTTGCCAATTGTTAGAGTCTTCTCACTTTATATAATTGAATTCAATTTCAATAAAATTTTATATGTATGCAAAATAGGTGTAGGCACAACCTAAAGAAAAAGGCTCGAAATAAAGTGCACGTTGAAGGTTCCATGGTTGAGGTGTACATCATCAAGAAATCTCAAATTTCTATGCTGAATATGTTCAACCAAATATTCAGACAAAAATGAATTGAGTCAAGGTCGGAACGACGACAAGGGGAATGTTGATTAAGGAGAGTACCTATCTATTCTCAGTTATCCAGGTCGTGCTTTTGGTCATGAGACTATTAGAGTCTTGGATAATAAAGAGCTAAAGGCCGCAAAGATCTATGGTCTCCTTAATTAAGCTGAAGTTATGCTATATGTGGAGTGAATGCTATTGTCATTTTTAAATGTAATGTATTCTCTAACTATATATGCATATCTTAGATACTAATTAATTCTTCATCACCATTATTGTAGACAATATGACGAGTCCTTGAGGAGTGTTCACTGAGGCATAACTAACGAACAAATTGAGAAGAACTTCGTAAAATGGCTTCAGCTTTTGCTTTTTGCTTTTGCTTTTCAGAGATACTTTGTCAAGCATTTTTTTTGTCTTTTGTCTTTTGGCTTTTGGATTTTTTTGGGATGCTTTGTCGGTCACCTGTTTTTGCCTGTTGTTTTTTTGATTTTTCAAAGATGTGTTGTCGGGCATCTTTTTTGTCTGCTTTTTGCCTTTTTTTTAAATAATGCTTTAAGAGAGATCGAAAGCATCATAAGGGTCCTGAGTAAACTATTCAGGAGTCTTAATCAGATCATCATCTAGAGTTTGGGTACTATCATCACTGTCAGATAATTGAGACAGTTCTTCCAACAATTTTTTCTTCTTTTCTTGTTTTGATAATTTCTTAATTCTTGAAGAACTTGGTCGGTTTTGCGAATATTGGGAATAATGAGGATTGTTAAAAAACCAATTCTTAATAACTTGGATGCTGGCTAGTGAGCAGTCATATTTTGCCCACCATTTAACTTTGAAGTTTCTTTTGATGGCCAGGATGTCAGAAGGGGTTCCTGTAATAATATAATCCCATGAAATAATCCATAGAATAGAGAAAACTGCATGAAAAAGCATTTCATGAGAATATATTTTTTCTACAGTGGTGTTTGTTTGAAATGTATGAGGACTTCTTTGATAGGAGGAGGCAGGATGATTGGATCACTGCCAAACAAAATCCACCAGTCAAAAATCCATACTAGAAGATCGGTTTTGGATTTTTTGTCAAAAAATATAAACTATGAATGTGATTTGGGTCTAATGAAGAACATGTTGTACCATGCCATTTGATAGTCATGGTAATTATAGGTGGGAGGCACGAATGGTATGGAAAAGGCTTTTGGTTGGTAATTGTCTTTGATTTTTTCTGGGGGAATCACCTTGAGTATTTTGCATTTGGAGTCGGTAATAAAGTTGGGATCTGCTGGGTCTTTTGTGTGTGTTATTTCGACTGATTAAGAATCAATTAGTATCAGCTCATAAAATTTTTGGGTTTTCTTTGAATCTTCAGGAATTAAGTGAAAACCTGCAGGGAAAATTTTGTTAGTATAAAGATAATCATTTATAATATCATGGTCATTTGTAGGTCTATCAAGGCTTGCACATATGATATATTCTTGATGGAGGTTTTTGGATATATTGGCTCGGGTGTTGAGTGGGTAATGCTTGTTGAGAAGATAATGTTTGGGCATAAGATTGGGGTGAAAGATTTGGGAATTCTTCAAGGGAGACAAATCCATTTGGTCTTTGTGGGGTTCTTGGTTGTATTGGGATTTGGTTTTGAATTTGGTTTTGGCTTTTTGTGGCATAATCTACCAGAGTTTGAGGCTTGTTTGAAGGTGATGGCACCTTCTGCTTCCTTTTTTGTTTCGTAGTCATGCTTTATCGTTCGTGTTTAAATTCTACAAAAATTCTCATGTGAGGAAGTCAGGCAGGGAATTGTTCTCTCCTTTGATGTATTCAATATCAAAATAAAAAACACTCAATATTGCTTGCCATCTGGCAAATATTTGTTTGGAAACATGATTTTGAACATCTTTTCGTAAAACTTCTTTTGCTGATTTGCAATCTACTCGTAATAAAAAGGTTTTATTATAAAAATCATCTTGGAATTTGGAAATACATAAAACAATTGATAAAATTTCTTTTTTGATAATATAATAATTTTTTGTGCTCCAAGCCATATGCTAGAATGGAATCGGACAATTTGTTCATTGGAGTTCTGAGGAAGAATATGTTTGAGAATACCTCCATATCCTATGTCAGAGGCATCCTTTTCAATGATGATTTTTGCCTGAGGATTAAGAATTCCTAAGCAAGGAAGACTCATGACCTTGGATTTAAGTAATCTGACCACATAAGTGTGTTGTTGCGACCATGGGATAGGATTCTTGCGAAGCCTTTTATATAAAGGTTCGTAGATTTGTCTGAGTTGAGGAAAGAAGTCAGATATGTAGTTTAAACGGCCTAAAAATCTTTGTAATTAGGTCTTGTCTTTTATTTCATCGGGAAATTTATTTGCAAATTCAATGGACCTATCAATAGGTTTGATAATTCCCTGATAAATTACATGTCCTAAAAACCTAACTTTTGTTTGAAATAATTTCATTTTTGTCATGGAAAAGACTAAACCGTTAGTTTTGATGATTTGGAAAAATGTTTCAAATGCTTAAAGTGTTGATCTATTGATTTTGAAAATATTAATATATCATAAATGTATGTGATACTAAATTTAGAATAATCATTGAAGATATTGTTAATAATATTTTGGAATTCTAAAGGTGCATTTTTGAGTCCAAAGGGCATTATATTCCATTCGTAATGACCAAATGGGACATTGAAAGCTGTTTTGTATTTATCTTTCTTATTTATTTGTATTTGCCAAAATCCTGATTTTAAATCAAATTTGGAAAATATAGTTGCATCATGTAGTCTGTTAAGGAGATCTCTTTTATTAGGTATTGGATACCTAATCCATTGCAAGACTTCATTGAATGGTTTATAATTGATGATGAGTCTAGGGGTTCCTCTTTCGAGTTCAGCTTGTTTTTGAACATAAAAGGCAGAGCAACTCCAGGGTGATTTGCTAGGCCTAATAAGTCATTTACCCAAAAGGGTTTCGATTTCTTCTTGGAAATATTTTAATAATTCTTGATTCATCTGTATAGGTCTGGACTTAGATGGAATATTTTTCTCATCAAAGTTTGGTTCATATGGCAAAGAAACTATATACCTTTTTCATTCCCAAAAGGCATTGGGAAGATCAGCACAAATTTCTTTTTTGAATAAATCCTCAAGTTCTTTAATCTGAGATTGGATTTGTGGTTGTTGATAATGTTGTTCGATTTTTTGATAATTCATTTCTTCCTTGAGGAAGTTTATATGACCCTTTTTACTTTGTATTAAATTTATTTGTTTGCACAGAGTATTAGTCTGGAGTAAATTTAATTCTCTGGTGTCAACTAGTTATAAGAATGGAAAGAATAAATTTTGTCCTAGAATATTACTTTCTATTCCTTGATGGTTGACATAGAAACGATAGATTTGGGTTAGGAAGGGTGTTCATAAAATAATGTTTTGATGTATATTTTTGACAAGGACAAAATGAGCCTTTAAACAATATCTTTCATTACATATATAGGAATTTGTGATTTTTTATTCTACATTTAATTTTGAACTACTGGCAGTGTTTAACCTTTCAGTGGTTTTTTCATAATATTTTGTAGGTATGAGACCTTTCTTGATGTAATTCTGGTTAGCACCAGAATCGACAAGGGCTGTGGTATTGAGATGATAGTCTTTGTTAACAACAACAAAAATTTTGATGTACCATTTCTGGTAATGCATCCTTTCTATTGAAGTAACAAAACTGTCTTTGGATTCATCATTAATATTGATTAAATTATGGCAAATGGAAGTCTCAGGAACTTCGTTTTTATTGATTTGTGCAATAATTGATTCTCTCAAGTTATTAATTTCTAAATTGACCTTTTTTTCTTTTAATTCAACAGTATCTTTTTGAATTTCCTTGATTTGCTCTTTCATTAAGTTTACTTCTGTTTGTAAATCTTGGGTCGTAGCTACTTTGGTTTTTTGGAATCGTTTTTCAAAAATTCTTTCAAGGCTATATGGCTCAGGTGTTTTGGTTTTATTTTCTTCATGGATGAGATCTCTTAATTTTGTCAAATAATCTCTTTTTATTATTGGGTCATCTATTTTGTCTAAAAGAAATTCTTTTTGAGAGGTGATCATATTAACAGATTTGCAGAAACAAAGCCCATCTTCACAATCACATTGTGAGTCAATAGACTCCTCAGAATCTGTATTTGCTTGAATTGCATAAATAATTTCCTCATTATCAGAAGATGAATCTTCATTTTCTGATTGGGAGTCATTTATCATGATTTTGGTTAATTATTGTTTCATGGATTCATCGATATCCAATTCATTGATTTTTTGTTTGACTCTACAATTCTTTGCCCAATGTCCAAGCCTTCCACACTTGAAGCAGGTTTTTGATGGGTTTTAAGTTTTATTCTTCTTAGGCTTTTTGTTATAGTTTTTTTTATGGAGGGAAAGTGTTTGTAGGCTTTTGATAATTTCGTTTCTTGAAAAATTTTCTTTTCTTTTTATTTACAGCGGAAGGGGCTCTTAGGGTTTCATAGCCATATTGGCTACAAAATGATCCTAATTCTTTTCTGCTTTGACTTAACTCTGATTTCATTTTTGATTTTAATTTGAGATCGGTGCATATAGCTAATCCTTCATTATTCACAAAGTTGATTAGATCACCATAGGTGAGATTATCATATGGTATAGATCCATTATTTTGATCTCTTATTCTTCTTCTTACTTTTTCTGCAAATAATTTCGGAAGTCTGGATATAAATCTTTCTTTCCAATATGAATTATTGCAGTCTTTTCTAGTAAAGACTTTGGCAAGAAAAACATCTCTATACCACCTAAAGTCTTGTAAAGTTGGACAGGTTAGGTTTGAAAGTATTTTTGAATTTCTTTCTCAAAATTTTTCTGGGTCTCTTATGAAGTGTTTGGTGATAGTAAATATGAGGGTTTCAACAGCATTTTCTTGGTATACTGGTATAGTCCTAGAAGCTGTATTCCCAATTTCATGATCTTGAAATGTTTGGGTTGTGTAAGTTTGAATTAAAGCTTCAAGAACGTCATGACGATCTTGATCTGATAAGTAACTATCCCACCATCCTCTTAATGCACCAGTGAAACTGGCAGTAAGGATGTAAGCAATTTTCTTATCAGAATTCTCGGGTTTTGTTTTGTAGGCCGTGGCTGCTATTGTCATTTCTTGGAGGATGTTCAATATTTGATGTTCACTTTGACCATCAATATTCCACTCACAGATAGAACTGTCATCATATTTTGATCTTGCATCATTAGGGGCATCTTCATATTGAAGGTCAGGGGGTGTAGGTCTCGGATAGTAATTCCTAGTTTGTGGTAGTGGTGCGTTTCTAAATTTTTTTTAATCTCACTGGGTCTTGATGTATTAACAGATTCTTTTATTTCATTGATAATATCTTATTCTATAATATTAATATTATTTGAGGATCCTTCTATTTGGGTATTAATTGTTAATCCTTTTAATTTGTCGTCTATTACACGTAATAAATCTTTATTGTTATCATTTTTAAGTCTTATTAAATTTTCTCGGTCAATATTGGGTGGAGTGAAAATTGGTTTTGATAGTTGGGGTGTGATGGGTTTTTGAATAGGCGTAGGGAATTCCTTCCCGAAGTCTTTTGGAGCTGATGTACCAATCTTTTGGTCAATTGAGTTTATAGTGGTAGACATGGACTCTACTTGAGTAGACAAAGTATGTAGGTTTTGGTTAGTATAGTTGTTTTGGGAGTAAATGTTTTTTATGTCTTTAAACTTAATTTCTCGATCATCAGCACCAGATCCTTGTTTAAAGGGAGAGGCTATGATCTTAGTTTGTAAATGAGGGATTTTGACAGTAATCTCTTGTAAAGATAAATATATTTGGTTACTAGTTGTTGTCCACAATTGTTCTAACTATTGGATAACATCTATTTCTTTGGCCTTTTCTAAATTAGGATGATTTTTAGTAAAAGGGTTATAAATTTTATTATTAAATGTATATATCTCAAAGAAGTCAAAGAAATACATATTACTTTGTATTTCTTTCATATGATTGTACCATTCTTCTCTAATTTGAGATCTTGATGCTTCAGAAAAGTTTTCCATAAACCAATCCGATTTTGCATTATTTGCCTCAGATAAGAAATCATTTTTCAGTTTAATTTTGTCAATCTCAAAATCTGAACTCATGATGACATTTAGTTCATCATATGTATACATATCAGACTTAGTAGGAGAAGGGTCTCTTATAGTCCATTTGGAAGATTCTCCTATTTGAGATTGATCAACAACTGATTTGAAAGAATTAGTTTATGTATAAAAGCTTTTGGGAATTGTAGGATCAAAATTGACTCCTACAAGGTTCAAAGAGTTCCTAGAAGAGGAAACGTCAAAGCTATTTCTTGGGGGAATAATTTGAGGATCTTCATATAATGGAGATTTAAAATTTCTAGAACTAGATATCCTAGAAATATGAGAAGGAGGAAGAGGTGTATTAGGTGTAAACCTAATAACAACACTTTCATCTCTGTTTTCTTCAATTTGGGAAACATTAGTATTAGCAATATTTCTTAGAGGGCATAATTCATCAAATTTCAAACAATCGGGGATTGTAATTTGATCCCAATTCAAAAGTGTAGGGGTTATAGTGTTGGCATGAAAAGTGTTTGCCTCTAATAATAAAGTTTCTCCCGGCTTGGTTTGAAGAAGAGCTTTGGGATTAACTTTAGTTGTCATGACTTTGTAGAAGACCTTAAATATTAATATTAAATTTTTGGTTCCTGTTTTGATGTCCAGACCTTTTAATTGGATGTCTAGGGTTAATGTGTCAATTATATTAGGATCATGCAAGTCTATGGTGAAATTTGGGTAACAGTTAAAATAAACAGGTCCCCATAAGAAGAAGAAGAAGAAGAAGGAGGAGCTAAGGATTTCTCCCATTTTGCATTTTTTTTTATTGTAAGTAACGCTTTAGAAATATGGATAAATTTTGAGTTTTTTATTTAATGATAATAATTTTTTTGATGTTTTTTTTAAAAAATTTATTTTGGAGAAATGAGCAAAAACTAGTCTTTATGTGGAGCTTGTAGGTTTCTAAGGAGACAATGTGAGGAGAAATGTAATCTAGCTCCATATTTTCTTTATGAGGGAACGACGAGCTAGTTTGTGGCTTTTCGCCTTGTTTATGATGTAAAAACCCTTGCAAGATTACTAAACACTTTACTGGAGCATCATCGACATGCTGAGGTAAGCACCATGGTTTATAAGATTGTGGCTCTAAATAAAAACCTCATATATGGGTGTGTCGCTAAGATCTGGGAGCTTCAATATCAAGTTTTCATTACCGTTAAATTCTTCAATTATATATATATATATATATATATATATATATATATATATATATATATATATATATATATATATATATATATATATATATTCATTTTAGGTCAGAGACCTGTAAAGGTTGGTTGATATGCTTTAGCAAGAGAGGACCAATTCTGCAATGATAGTTCCTAGTGCCTCGACCCCTTAGGGGGCTACCTATGGTTGCCATTAATAAGGTTCAGGATTCTGTAGTAGCAAATCCTGGTGGTCCGAGCCCCTCTATTGTTTCGACTCCTTTCAGTGTACCGACTCCTCCTTCTAATATTTCGACTCCTCCTAGTATTCCGACTTCTGTTGTGGTTGCTCTAATGATTGTTTGTGATGAGGCTCAACCCCAAAAAAATCATGCTTCAACTAGTTGGGCAAATGAACCAGTTCATCCATTGGATGAGGGAACTTTTCTTGAGTTGTTAAGAGAAATGTTGCAGAACAATAATTTTAATCTTGATTTTGATTTTGATACATAGTTTTGATGTAAAGTTTTGTAATATGTTTTATGTTAGACTCTGTTTATATGAAGATGATTGTACGTATATATATTTTTTTGTTTCAATACGTATCTTTCATGTGAAAGGAACACCTTTCTTTAATAGGCACATCATAGGTGACAGTAATTCTGATAGCGTAGGAATAAATTTTCTAATGAAAGAAATGCAGCCCACGAATGATTTGAGCTGCTTGATGCTAGCAGGAGGATTCATTTTTCAATGGGTTTGAATTTGTTTAGAACAAGATCAATGCCGCTTCTGTACACGATAAATCTGAGATATTTTCCCGCTTATACTCCAAATACGCATTTTCGGGGATTGAGTTTCATTATGAAAGTTATGCATTTATTAAAATCATTTGAAGATGCTTTAGATAATCTTCACTTCTTCTAGACTTAGCAACAAGATCATCAATGTAGACATCCATCTTGTTATGGATTAGCTTATCAAATATCACCATCATCGCCCTTTGAAATGTGGCTCCAGCATTCTTGAGTCAAAATGGCATATACTCCAAGTCATGGTCGTTCAGCCCATCCAGCACCATCACCTGCTGACCATGCTCTCACTCAAGTGCCAGCGCCGGTCTCGCAGTCTCTAGAGGACACCCTCAAGGATTTCATGAAGATGATTAACCAATCTATTAGCGAAGTGAGGAGTGCAACAATGGTAAACACCCAAGCGATTGCCAAGCTAGAAAGTTAAATGGATCAAATCACAAGTCATGTGGGTGAATGAGAGAAAGGAAAGTTCCCCAGTCAACCCGTGCCCAACCCGAAGGAACAGTTTGCAGTTGAAAATTCATCAACTCCTACGCACGGGCAGGAACAAGTGTAATCGATTGTCATATTGAGGTCTAGGAGACAAGTGGACAATCAAGTGGAAGAGAACCCTGCTATGCAGCAAGGGCAAGAAAGTGGCAACAAGAAGAAGAGAGATGCTAAGCCATCTATAGCCACACCTACTATTAAGGATCTCCCTAGATCGTTTGTACCTAAAGTGCCTTACCCTGAGAGATTACAAGCGCCTAAGAAAAGAGGGGAGTCTGAGGACATTTTGGAGGAATGCTTTGCTCAGTTTGGAGATGATTTAGATTTGGATAAGTTACTTGAGCAAGTAAATGCCATTTTGGAGTCTGCTCCTCAGGAGAGCAGTGAGACGGGGGAGATCGCAGCACCTGAGCACCCCCACAAGGAACTTAAGCCTTTACCGGACAATCTTAAGTATAAGTTCCTAGGTCCAACAGATTCTTTGCCTACGATTATAGCTTCAGATTTGGTTGACACTCAAGAGGAAAAATTATTGGACGTTTTAAGAGAGCACAAGGAAGTTATTGGCTGGACTATTGAGGATATCAACGGAATCAACCCCTCGGTGGTGATGCACAAGATACATTTGGAGGAGAATGCCAAGCTATCGAGGGAGCCACAAAGAAGGCTCAACCCAGCTATGCAAGAGGTTATGAGGACTGAAGCGATTAAGCTGTTGGATGTAGGGATCATTTATCCAATTTTTGATAGCGAGTGGGTGAGCCCGATTCATGTCGTACCAAAGCGGGCTGGATTGGCAGTAGTGATGAATAAAGATGACGAGTTGGTTCCAACTCGTGTGCAGTCAGAATGGAGAGTGAGTATAGATTACTGTAAGTTGAATGCTGCCACAAGGAATGATCATTTTCCACTCCCATATTGATCAGATGGTGGAGCGCTTAGCTGGGCACAATCACTAATGTTGGGTCTGGCTGAAGACGTTAAACTTAGCACTCATGGGAGGCACCCCACATCATATCCTTTATGTTTGTTTATTATTTTACATATTTCTTGTTACTGTTTTTCTCTAATCTGTTTTTCAGTCTTTATTTTTCAGGGACAAAGCGTACTTCAGATCAAGTTTGGGGGTATGCTATGAGCTATACCAGTCCAGATATTCTCCATATCCCAGGTCAGCTCTTTCCATATTATTCACACATTTGGGTCAATGTGTAATTTAAGTTTGGGGGTATGGGAGACATATTACCACACACTTTGTCCTAATTTGTTGTTATTTTTATTTATTTAAAAAAAAGAAAGAGGGTAAATGCATGCTCATGTTATTTTAAAATTTTAGTTGATTTAAACAAATACTGTGGTGTGATGTCATTGGTGAGCTTAAAATTGTGAACATATGATTTGATAATAGAGTTTTAAAACTTTGTTACTTACTTTAGGCATTTGAGAATTCACATGTTTGATCTAATCTGACATGATCACATTAGTACAAAATTGTGTGAGGTATGACATGCGATTTCAATGTGTATGTTTTCTTAACTTAACTAAAACTGGATGACTTGTAGGATAAACACTTTGGCATAGAAACGTAAAAATTTTTTTTAAAAAAATTATAATGATCATCAATAAACTTTCCACTGAGTAACTGAACTTCTTGTCTTAGTAAGCAGTGAGTGTTCACGTCAAAAGGTGAGAATTTTATTCATAATGATCATTGCGAAACTTTTCGCTGAGTAACCGGATCTTTTGCCTCAGTAAGCAGTGAGTGTTCACGCCAAAAGGTGGGAATTTCACTTGGTAGCATTAAGGCCAATTTAGTTTCGTAGCCTTTTTTACTTGAGTTAGTAAGTCCTTAGGGGTGTCTTTACACCTAATGCCCTAAAACCATATGGTTTGGGAGTCGTTGACTCAACACTCGATACATAGGTCAATTAGAAAGTTTAAGGGAACTAAACATAGTAGAGTCTTATAATAAAAAAATTATAAAAAAATAAAATAATAATATGCCATCGTTTTTCATTCTGATGAGAAATTTTGTGAATTTTGAGACATGGAGACATTGTACATTGAAGTTATTTGGAAACCTCATCTGTATATGCTAATTCACTTTCCACTGATTCAAGCTTGTGATGTCTTAGCCTGCCTCTTGTAAGTAATTAGGTTTTAAAATTGCTATTCATTGCCAAGATGGGTTATATCTTTTTTAAGCTTACTCATGAATGAATATCATGGTTTTGAGTGCTCCTTAAATTTTTGGATACCATGAGTGATGAACTTATCTTTATGTTCTTTGTTTTTCATTTAGTTTTTTATTTTGTTTTGCTAAGGGACTAGCAAAATGTAAGTTTGGGGGTATTTGATGAGTGCAAAATATTGCATATTTTGGCCCCTTAATTTACATTTGTTAGCTTAGGAATTTGTTATTTTGAGTTGTTTTCGTTGTTTTACAGGTTTACAAGCACTCGGAAATGAGTTTCATTAAAATTGCCAGAATTGCCTGTACATATCAACCATTTTTGTGGATTTTACTATATTGATTCAGGAAGAACCAAGAGATAAGCCATATATACTTTGAAAGATCCGGATATCTATTTTCTGAGGAATTTTATGGCTCGTAAAAATGATTTTTCTAGAGAAAGTTATGGCAGTTTTAGTAGATAAAAGTTATGCTGTGTGTGATTTTAGCGTGGCAGATCAGTCATTTTTGTGGATTTTACTGTATTGATTCAGCAAGAACCAGGAGATGAGCCATATATGCTTGGAAAGATCCGGATGTCTGTTTTCTGTGGAATTTTACAGCTCATAAAAATAATTTTTCTAGAGAAAGATATGGCAGTTTTAATAGACAAAGGTCAGGCAGTGCACCATGCTGCGCTTGAGCGCACAAGACTATGATTAAGCGCACTCGGGCAGTATCCCACATCGAATTTGCTGGTATTTGTCTAAGGTTTAAACAAGGTTGGAAGAGGTCAAGCATGAAGCCCTTAAAAGCCTCACCATACTAGGAGTGTGCCGCAACACAAAGCTGGAAAAAGGTGTGTGCATCAAGTCAGGCCGCGACCCTGCTCTTCCCAGGCCACGGCGCCCAGAAGGTGGAAGGTGCTGGAGGAAGGCCAGGCTATGGTGACCCCTCCCCAAGGCCGTGGGGCCTAAAAGCTGAAGAGTGTGTGCTCTCCCCTAGGCCGCGACGCCCCCTGTTTTAGGCCGCGGTGCCAGGCACACTGATGCACACATTTTAAACCTCTCCCATGGTTCGTGAGACATGTCCAAAACATACAGCTTGACTAAGGAATGATCAAAGGCTATGGTTGATTGTTCATCTAGATCTAAGAGTGGATATTAACTCTCAAGATTGGACAAGAAGTTGGTGCACTATATAAAGGTTCACCTAGCTTCATTCTCAACAACAATGTGACATAACTTGTGATCAAAAGTGAGAGAATGGTAAAGAGTGCAAAGACACAAAACAAGAGAGACTCATTTGTAAGGCTGGTTGTTTTGAAGAGTGAGTAGAATAGAAAGGGGATTGAAGGGCTTGTAAAGGAAATTTTCTTGGGAAAATTCCAAGGTTAGTTCTTATCACTTTTTGTTTCTTCTTCTTCTTTGTTTCTTCAAGAACTTAAGCTTCTTGGAGAGGGGTTGCTATGATTGTAAAAGAACCATTAATTAGTGCAGAAAGTTCAGGTGAACTCACGGGGACGTAGGCTATTGCTGAACCTCGATAATAAATCACTTGTCTTCTTTCTTTCTTTGATTTCTGTTTCTGTTTTCGATTCCTAATCTTTACAAGTTATTTTAGACTTGGGTGTTTCGAAGATCACCACCTAGGCATCTTGTCAAGGTGATTTCCAACAATGGTATCAGAGCTGGAGGAGCTTGCACAGCTGGGTATCGAAGCAAGAACAAAAGGTATCGGAACAAGACTCCAAGAATCAAAGAACAAATTTCTTGGGTGATTCAAGAACGGAGTAAAGATCAAGATCAAATCGTGTTCTTGAGGTTGATTCAAGAACGGTGTTAAGATTAATCTTCGATTGTGTTCTTGAGGTTTAAAAGAAGTTGGAAAGCATTTGTGGGTGCTGCACAAATCTGGGATCATCTCCACAAGATGGGTTCAAATTTCGTTGTTGAGAAGTTTGATGGAAAGGGAGATTTTTCCCTGTGGAAGCGGAAGATCAAGGCTGTTCTTATGCAACAGAAGGTGGACTTGGCTATTGGAGAAGATGATGCTTTTCCATTAAGTATCACGGAGGACCAGTGGATTGGGATGAAGAAGATGGCATACATCACCATCTTCATACACATGTCGGATAGTGTCACAAGGGAGTGCGGAGACTCGAAAGATCTTACTGTCATATGGAAGAAGCTAGATGAGTTGTTTCTTACCAAAACTCTCCCTAACAAGATTTGTCTTCTTAAAAGAATCTTTGCTTTTAAAATGGATCCTAATAAAGAGTTGCAAGATAATCTTGATGTCTTTAATAAGCTAGTTCAAGATTTAGCTAGTTGTAGTATTAAATTCCCGGATGAACAATTGGTTGTTATGTTATTAAATTCTCTTCCTGATTGTTTTGATAGTTTAATTAATGCAATTGAATATGGAAGAGATACACTAACCAAAGAAATTATGGTTAATGCTATAAAGGCTCATGTTTTCAAGGCCAAGAGTAGGGAGGCATCAAGTGGGGAAGAGCTATTTGTAAGAGGAAGGCCAGTAACTCGGAATAGCAGTAGCAACCATCGCAACTACCAGGAGAAATCAAAGGGTAGAGGACAGAACCATGGGAGATCGCATTCCAAACCGAAGTTTGGAGGAAGGCGATGCTTCTACTGCAACAAGGAGGGTCACTTCAAGAAAGATTGCCAGAAGAGGTTGTGGGATGAGAGAGGGAGAAGCCATACCAACAATGGAGAGGCTTCGGTTGCCAAAGGAGAACAAAAAGATGATGTTCTTTTTGTGTGCTCAAATGTGAGCAGGAGGCAAGGCAGTGAGAAATAGATTCTGGATTCCGGGTGCACTTATCACATGTGCCCTCACAAGGAATGGTTCAAGATTTTCAAGGAGATCAATGATGGAAGGGTTTTCTTGGGGAATGACAATTCTTGCCAAGTGAGGGGGATAGGAGACATCCAGTTGAGGATGTTTGATGGAGTCACAAGGCTGTTGCGAAATGTAAGGTATCTCTCGGATTTGAGGAGGAATTTGATCTCATTGGAGTAGCTGGATTCCATTGGGTATACATACAAAGCTGAGGGAGGAAAGATCAAGGTAACTAAGGGTTCTTTGATAGTGATCATCAAAGATGGACTTTATGAGATGATCAGAGAGACAGAAATCAAGGGTCAAGCAGCAAGCTTGATGGCTGAGATAGATAAGGCAGTACTTTGGCACAATTTCTTGGGACATATTAGCGAAAAGGAGCTACAAGTTCTCAGCAAGGATGGTCTACTTGGTGGAGACAAAGTAGAGAAACTAGATTTCTGTGAGAGTTGCATTCTTGGGAAGCAACATCGGGTCAACTTCAACACCGGAGTACACAAGTCTAAAGGGATTCTTGACTACATCCATGCAGATCTTTGGGGACCAGCAAGGACACCAACACAGGGAGGTAATCGTTACTTTCTGTCTTTAATTGATGATTATTTAAGAAAGGTTTGGGTTTATTTGCTTAAAAATAAATCAGATGCTTTGAATAAATTTGTGATGTGGAAAAAGTTGCTGGAGACTCAAATGGGCAGGTTAGTTAAGGTGTTAAGAACCGATAATGGCTTAGAATTTTTTAATAAGGATTGAATTAAATGGCATTCTAAGGTATAGAACGGTTATGAAAACCTGTCAGCAAAATGGAGTTGCTGAGAGGATGAATAGAACCCTTATGGAAAAGGTTAAGTGCATGTTAATAGGACCCAGTTTGCCAAAATATTTTTGGGGAGAAGCTGTGTCTACTGCTGCATACTTGGTAAATAGATCACCCTCTAGAGCTTTAGACCTTAAGACTCCCATGGAGATGTGGAGTGGAAAACTCCTTGAGTTGAACAACCTTAGGAATTTTGGATGTGCTGTATATGCACATCAAAAGGATGATAAACTTAACCTAAGGTCTAGAAAATGTGTGTTTCTAGGGTATGGTGATGGGGTTAAGGGTATATGTTGTGGTTTTTAGAACCAAAAGGAATGAAACTTATAATAAGTAGGGATGCTATTTTTAATGAATTGTTATTTCCCTACTTAGAGAAAACTAACCCTGCACGGGCTAGTGAGCAAACCAGTTCGAAATTTGTGGAGCATCGCATCAAGGAGAATTTGGTTCATGTAGAGCAAAGAAGGCAAGAGGGTTCTGACTAGGTAGAGCCCATTAATGAAGGTCAAGCTCAAGAAACTCAAGAAGAGGCTGAACTGGAAGAGATTGATGTAGCAAGTCAGAATGACTACCAGCTCACAAGGGACCGAGAAAGGAGGGTGGTTAGACCACCTTTGAGATATGGGTTTGCGGATGCTAATGTAGCAGCTCCTTGGACAGAAGGAGGAATGGTTAAACCAGAAACCTACATGGAAGCCATAGAGTGTAAGGATTCGTTAAAGTGGTAGCTAGCTATGGAGGAAGAAATTGATTCTTTGAGGAAGAACAACTCTTGGGAATTGGTGCCCAAACTAGAAAAACAGAGAGTTGTGGATTGTAGATAGATCTACAAGATCAAAGAAGGGAACACTCTAGGGGATGAAGTCCGGTATAAAGCTAGGCTGGTGGCGAAGGGGTTCACACAAAAAGAAGGCATAGACTTCACCGAAATATTCTCGCCAGTTGTGAAATACAAGACGATCAGGATAGTGTTAGCATTGGTGGTCTAATTCAATTAGGAAATCGAGCAAATGGATGTGAAGACAACGTTCTTACATGGAGAGCTTGATGAGACCATTTACATGAGGCAACTCGAAGTTTATGAGGAAGGAAGGCAGGTAGATTTGGTGTGCCAACTGAAGAAATCTCTATATAGCCTGAAGCAATCACCTCGACAATGGAATAAGAGGTTCGATTCCTTTGTAACCAGCTTGGATTTCATGAGGATCTACTATGATTCGTGCTTGCATTACAAGGGGCACAAGGTAGAGGAAGTGGTGATCATTTTGATCTATGTTGATGGCATGTTGCTGGTTGGGAACAACATGGAAAGGATAAAAGAATTGAAGTCTCAACTCAGTGAGGAGTTTAAGATGACGGATCTTGGCCATGCACAGAATATCCTTGGGATGAATATCATCCGAGAAAGGGAGAAAAACAGATTGAAGATCTCTCAAACTTCTTATATAGAGAAGATGATATCTAAGTTCTCTATGGAAGATAGCAAACCAGTGGAGGTTCCCCTTGCTGGTCATTTCAAGTTCTCCAGCGATCAATGTCCAAGATCGAATGAGGAGAAGAAGGAAATGGAAAAGGTCCCCTACTCTAGTGCGGTTGGTTCTGTAATGTTCACCATGGTAAGCACTAGACCTGATATTGCTAATGCAATTAGTGTTCTCAGCAGATTTATGAGTAATCCTGGAAAGGAGCATTGGCTTGGGATGAAGTGGTTGCTGAGATACTTAAAGGGAAGCCCAGAAGTGGGACTAGTTTATGGGAAGATGGGTAAGTTCATCTGCCTTGAGGGTTATGCTGATTCGAACTATGGAGCAGATCGAGATAAAAGGAGATCGATTACTTCCTAATTTTTTAACTTAAACGGATGTTGTGTAAGTTGGAAGGCTCAGTTGCAGCCTGTGGTAGCACTCTCAACAACCTAGGCTGAGTACATAGCAACAATGGAAGCCATTAAGGAGGCTATGTGGGGCAAAGGGTTGTTGGAAGAGTTGAAGGTCCTAGAAGAGCAAGTTGTGGTGTTTTCGGATAGTTAAAGTGCATTGCACTTATGTAAGAATCCAGTGTTCCATGAGAGGACAAAGCACATGGATGTTCGATATCATTTCATTCAGGATAATGTTACGGAAGGATGCATTCATGTGGACAAGGTAGCCACGGAGGAAAATCTTGCAGATTTAGGCACCAAGGTTCTACCCCTAAGTAAGTTCAATCATTGCCTTTGACTACTTAGGATTAGAGTCGGTTGATTGATGACTCAAGATGAGTTTGGATCCTGAGTTCTCTGCATAATGGTTTGAGTTTAAACACTTAGACAAAGGTAGAGATTGTTGGTATTTGTCTAAGGTTTAAACAAGGTTGGAAGAGGTCAAGCATGAAGTCCTTAAAAGCCTCAGCACAAAGCTTGAAAAAGGTGTGTGCATCAGGTCAGGCCACAGCCCTGCTCTTCCCAAGTTGCGACACTCAGAAGGGGGAAGGTGCTGGAGGAAGGCCAGGCTACAGTGCCCCCTCCCCAAGGCCGTGGCGCCCAGAAGTTGAGGAGTGTGTGCTCTGCCTTGGGCCGCGGTGCCCCCTATTCTAGGCCGCGACGCCAGGCACATTGATGCACACATTTGTAAACCTCTCCCATGGTTCTTGAGACATGTCCAAAACATACAGCTTGATTAAGGAATGATCAAAGGCTATGGTTGATTGTTCATCTAGATCTAAGGGTGTATATTAACCCTCAAGATTGAACAAGAAGTTGGTGCACTATATAAAGGGTCACCTAGCTTCATTCTCAATAACAATGTGACATAACTTGTGATCAAAAGTGAGAGAATTGTAAAGAGTGCAAAGACACAAAACAAGAGAGACTCATTTGTAAGGCTGGTTGTTTAGAAGAGTGACTAGAATAGAAAGGGGATTGAAGGGCTTGTAAAGGGAATTTTCTTGAGAAAATTCCAAGGTTAGTTCTTGTCACTTTCTGTTTCTTATTCTTCTTTGTTTCTTCAAGAACTTAGGCTTCTTGGAGAGGGGTTGCTGTGATTGTAAAAGAACCATTGATTAGTGTAGAGAGTTCAGGTGAACTCACGGGGACGTAGGCTATTGCTGAACCTCGATACCAAATCGCTTGTCTTCTTTCTTTCTTTGATTTCTGTTTCTGTTTTCGATTCCTAATCTTTACAAGTCATTCTAGACTTAGGTGTTTGGAAGATCACCACCTGGGCATCTTGTTAAGGTGATTTCCAACAGAATTTGAAACACATTGCACTCTTGAGTTTCCCTATAAAAGCCCCACCTCACTGAAGTAATTGGTGTGCAATCCAGAGGATTTCTGCTAGCATTCTGGTTGATCTCGAAGGCTTTGCTACCACGAGGGGAAGTGCTACCCAACAACGAGTGGAATTTCTCCCAATATATAGTCAGTTTTAATTTATTTATTTTTTAGTTTTAAAATTTAATGTTTAGCACTTTTATTGTGAACTTTAGTTTCATAATAATGAAAGGCTAAGATCTTCATCTAAGGTTGAAGATGAAGCCTCACCATTGTTTGGCATAATATTTTCATATTTGTTCATACAATTATGATATTTTTAGTATAAATGTTCTGTTCAATTATTTGAATAAAATCTTATGATTGATTGCTTTTAAATTGTTAAATTGGATATTCCTTGTGTTTCATCTGCCGGATACGGTGGATCATTCAAATTAGATTGGATATCCATTGTGATTTGTGAATTAAACAGATACATTGGATGGTTTTGGTTTAGTTTGGGTATTCGCCGTGACTCGTATAATGGTGGATTCATGGAATGATTTGATAGATTATTTTGATATAGAACATGAAGAGGGAGTATGATTTATTGGATTATGTTGACATATGAGGAAGTATGAACTAATCTGCGCTTCACCTTTAATGTATTTAGCACCAATTCTAGATAAAGTGGCTTATTGTGATTCTCGCCTAACACTAATTTGTCTTTCGGGGCAAAGACAAGATTTCTTCATTCGGATTTTTCCACTCTTCTCGTTTTGCTTGCACTCATACTGTACTCCCGTTATTTTTTTAGCAACGCATAATAATGCGGACGCAACTTCTCTTCTTATGCAACCCTCTCCTAAGTCAATATTGTCAAAGAAATTAGCGAAGCATCGCGTATTGGCTAAGGATTTGGCTAGTGTTTTGTCTTCACATTTCTTTGTTACTTCTTTTATAATAGGGCCACCGAAGTGCTTCTATGTACCCCAAGACTGATTAGTAATGCCCACGACTTCATTGGCTAATGGACAAAAGCAGTACTGATATTCCTCTTCGTCTTCTAAGTGCGTAATCATTTTGACTTGTGCTCCTTTTTTTAGCTCTAAGAGGATTAATGTCCCTATTTACTTTGTTGTCGAAGATCCATTTGAGGTTGAAGCACTCATATGTATGGTGTGAAGCAGATCAATGATACAAATAAAACTTGGGGCCATTGATTTCAGCTGGAGTAGGTTGCTTCTATTGTGGTGGTAGCCTGATTTGATCGTTGCTGGTCCAATCCTTCATGATATCTTCCAATTTCTCATTAGGGTAAGGAAAATGTGGAGCTTTTTCATAATTTCTTCTTTAATAAGGTTATTTCCTTATCCACTTGTCACCATACATGTATAGTCAGTTTTAATTTATTTATTTTTTAGTTTTAAAATTTAATGTTTAGCACTTTTATTGTGAACTTTAGTTTCATAATTATGAAAGGCTAAGATCTTCATCTAAGGTTGAAGATGAAGCCTCACCATTGTTTGGCATAATATTTTCATATTTGTTCATACAATTATGATATTTTTAGTATAAATGTTCTGTTCAATTATTTGAATAAAATCTTATGATTGATTGCTTTTAAATTGTTAAATTGGATATTCCTTGTGTTTCATCTGCCGGATACCGTGGATCATTCAAATTAGATTGGATATCCATTGTGATTTGTGAATTAAACAGATACATTGGATGGTTTTGGTTTAGTTTGGGTATTCGCCGTGACTCGTATAATGGTGGATTCATGGAATGATTTGATAGATTATTTTGATATAGAACATGAAGAGGGAGTATGATTTATTGGATTATGTTGACATATGAGGAAGTATGAACTAATCTGCGCTTCACCTTCAATGTATTTAGCACCAATTCTAGATAAAGTGGCTTATTGTGATTCTCGCCTAACACTAATTTGTCTTTCGGGGCAAAGACAAGATTTCTTCATTCGGATTTTTCCACTCTTCTCGTTTTGCTTGCACTCATACTGTACTCCCGTTATTTTTTTAGCAACGCATAATAATGCGGACGCAACTTCTCTTCTTATGCAACCCTCTCCTAAGTCAATATTGTCAAAGAAATTAGCGAAGCATCGCGTATTGGCTAAGGATTTGGCTAGTGTTTTGTCTTCACATTTCTTTGTTACTTCTTTTATAATAGGGCCACCGAAGTGCTTGTATGTACCCCAAGACTGATTAGTAATGCCCACGACTTCATTGGCTAATGGACAAAAGCAGTACTGATATTCCTCTTCGTCTTCTAAGTGCGTAATCATTTTGACTTGTGCTCCTTTTTTTAGCTCTAAGAGGATTAATGTCCCTATTTACTTTGTTGTCGAAGATCCATTTGAGGTTGAAGCACTCATATGTATGGTGTGAAGCAGATCAATGATACAAATAAAACTTGGGGCCATTGATTTCAGCTGGAGTAGGTTGCTTCTATTGTGGTGGTAGCCTGATTTGATCGTTGCTGGTCCAATCCTTCATGATATCTTCCAATTTCTCATTAGGGTAAGGAAAATGTGGAGCTTTTTCATAATTTCTTCTTTAATAAGGTTATTTCCTTATCCACTTGTCACCATACATGTATAGTCAGTTTTAATTTATTTATTTTTTAGTTTTAAAATTTAATGTTTAGCACTTTTATTGTGAACTTTAGTTTCATAATTATGAAAGGCTAAGATCTTCATCTAAGGTTGAAGATGAAGCCTCACCATTGTTTGGCATAATATTTTCATATTTGTTCATACAATTATGATATTTTTAGTATAAATGTTATGTTCAATTATTTGAATAAAATCTTATGATTGATTGCTTTTAAATTGTTAAATTGAAAATTCCTTGTGTTTCATCTGCCGGATACCGTGGATCATTCAAATTAGATTGGATATCCATTGTGATTTGTGAATTAAACAGATACATTGGATGGTTTTGGTTTAGTTTGGGTATTCGCCGTGACTCGTATAATGGTGGATTCATGGAATGATTTGATAGATTATTTTGATATAGAACATGAAGAGGGAGTATGATTTATTGGATTATGTTGACATATGAGGAAGTATGAACTAATCTGCGCTTCACCTTCAATGTATTTAGCACCAATTCTAGATAAAGTGGCTTATTGTGATTCTCGCCTAACACTAATTTGTCTTTCGGGGAAAAGACAAGATTTCTTCATTCGGATTTTTCCACTCTTCTCGTTTTGCTTGCACTCATACTGTACTCCCGTTATTTTTTTAGCAACGCATAATAATGCGGACGCAACTTCTCTTCTTATGCAACCCTCTCCTAAGTCAATATTGTCAAAGAAATTAGCGAAGCATCGCGTATTGGCTAAGGACTTGGCTAGTGTTTTGTCTTCACATTTCTTTGTTACTTCTTTTATAATAGGGCCACCGAAGTGCTTGTATGTACCCCAAGACTGATTAGTAATGCCCACGACTTCATTGGCTAATGGACAAAAGCAGTACTGATATTCCTCTTCGTCTTCTAAGTGCGTAATCATTTTGACTTGTGCTCCTTTTTTTAGCTCTAAGAGGATTAATGTCCCTATTTACTTTGTTGTCGAAGATCCATTTGAGGTTGAAGCACTCATATGTATGGTGTGAAGCAGATCAATGATACAAATAAAACTTGGGGCCATTGATTTCAGCTGGAGTAGGTTGCTTCTATTGTGGTGGTAGCCTGATTTGATCGTTGCTGGTCCAATCCTTCATGATATCTTCCAATTTCTCATTAGGGTAAGGAAAATGTGGAGCTTTTTCATAATTTCTTCTTTAATAAGGTTTTTTCCTTATCCACTTGTCACCATACATGTATAGTCAGTTTTAATTTATTTATTTTTTAGTTTTAAAATTTAATATTTAGCACTTTTATTGTGAACTTTAGTTTCATAATTATGAAAGGCTATAATCTTCATCTAAGGTTGAAGATGAAGCCTCACCATTGTTTGGCATAATATTTTCAAATTTGTTCATACAATTATGATATTTTTAGTATAAATGTTCTGTTCAATTATTTGAATAAAATCTTATGATTGATTGCTTTTAATTGTTAAATTGAATATTCCTTGTGTTTCATCTGTCGGATACAGCGGATCATTCAAATTAGATTGGATATCCATTGTGATTTGTGAATTAAACAGATACATTGGACGGTTTTGGTTTAGTTTGGGTATTCGCCGTGATTTGTATAATGGTGGATTCATGGAATGATTTGATAGATTATTTTGATATAGAACATGAAGAGGGAGTATGATATATTGGATTATGTTGACAGATGAGGAAGTATGAACTAATCTGCGCTTCACCTTCAATGTATTTAGCACCACTTCTAGATAAAGTGGCTTATTGTGATTCTCGCCTAACACTAATTTGTCTTTCGGGGCAAAGACAAGATTTCTTCATCCGGATTTTGCCACTCTTCTCGTTTTGCTTGCACTCATACTGTACTCCTGTTTTTTTTTAGCAACGCATAATAATGCGGACGCAACTTCTCTTCTTATGCAACCCTCTCCAAAGCTAATATTGTCAAAGAAATTAGAGAAGCATCGCGTATTGGCTAAGGATTTGGCTAGTGTTTTGCCTTCACATTTATTTGTTACTTCTTTTATAATAGGGCCACCGTAGTGCTTGTATGTACCCCAAGACTGATTAGTAATGCCCACGACTTCATTGGCTAATGGACAAAAGCAGTACTGATATTCCTCTTCGTCTTCTAAGTGCATAATCATTTTGACTTGTGCTCCCTTTTTTTGGCTCTAAGAGGATTAATGTCCCTATTTACTTTGTTGTCGAAGATCCATTTGAGGTTGAAGCACTCATATGTATGGTGTGAAGCAGATCAATGATACAAATAAAACTTGGGGCCATTGATTTCAGCTGGAGTAGGTTGCTTCTATTGTGGTGGTAGCCTGATTTGATCGTTGCTGGTCCAATCCTTCATGATATCTTCCAATTTCTCATTAGGGTAAGGAAAATGTGGAGCTTTTTCATAATTTCTTCTTTAATAAGGTTTTTTCCTTATCCACTTGTCACCATACATGTATAGTCAGTTTTAATTTATTTATTTTTTAGTTTTAAAATTTAATATTTAGCACTTTTATTGTGAACTTTAGTTTCATAATTATGAAAGGCTATAATCTTCATCTAAGGTTGAAGATGAAGCCTCACCATTGTTTGGCATAATATTTTCAAATTTGTTCATACAATTATGATATTTTTAGTATAAATGTTCTGTTCAATTATTTGAATAAAATCTTATGATTGATTGCTTTTAATTGTTAAATTGAATATTCCTTGTGTTTCATCTGTCGGATACAGCGGATCATTCAAATTAGATTGGATATCCATTGTGATTTGTGAATTAAACAGATACATTGGACGGTTTTGGTTTAGTTTGGGTATTCGCCGTGATTTGTATAATGGTGGATTCATGGAATGATTTGATAGATTATTTTGATATAGAACATGAAGAGGGAGTATGATATATTGGATTATGTTGACAGATGAGGAAGTATGAACTAATCTGCGCTTCACCTTCAATGTATTTAGCACCACTTCTAGATAAAGTGGCTTATTGTGATTCTCGCCTAACACTAATTTGTCTTTCGGGGCAAAGACAAGATTTCTTCATCCGGATTTTGCCACTCTTCTCGTTTTGCTTGCACTCATACTGTACTCCTGTTTTTTTTTAGCAACGCATAATAATGCGGACGCAACTTCTCTTCTTATGCAACCCTCTCCAAAGCTAATATTGTCAAAGAAATTAGCGAAGCATCGCGTATTGGCTAAGGATTTGGCTAGTGTTTTGCCTTCACATTTATTTGTTACTTCTTTTATAATAGGGCCACCGTAGTGCTTGTATGTACCCCAAGACTGATTAGTAATGCCCACGACTTCATTGGCTAATGGACAAAAGCAGTACTGATATTCCTCTTCGTCTTCTAAGTGCATAATCATTTTGACTTGTGCTCCCTTTTTTTGGCTCTAAGAGGATTAATGTCCCTATTTACTTTGTTGTCGAAGATCCATTTGAGGTTGAAGCACTCATATGTATGGTGTGAAGCAGATCAATGATACAAATAAAACTTGGGGCCATTGATTTCAGCTGGAGTAGGTTGCTTCTATTGTGGTGGTAGCCTGATTTGATCATTGCTGGTCCAATCCTTCAATACATCTTCCAATTTTTCATTAGGGCAAGGAAAATGTGGAGCTTTTTCATAATTTCTTCTTTAATAAGGTTCTCTCCTTATCCACTTGTCACCATACATGTGTTATTCGATTATTGCTGCCATGTGTGTATTTTGATTCCTCTTCATGCCTAGAATCTTGGCAATAGAAACACTGGTCCTCCTAGCCTTCTCTTGCAAGGAACTAAGGGAGTCTATCTCTAGGTTCTCTAGAAAACCCTTGTATTCATCTCTCATTTGTGAAATATAGATTTTCACCAGAATATCCTCGCTGGTTTTATCTTGATATTCAAGCGTTTTTATCTTGAATGTTTCGATATAACCATCCTGATTTTTTGAAGAACCTTGATGTTTTTTTGCCAAATCCCTTATGGTAAATCGACGTGGGGTGGTGTAATACTTTTGCAAGAATTGTTCTACAAATGCAGGCTAGTCTGCTATCCTTTAAAGTTCAAGCCTTGCATACCAGGTGAATGTTTATTAGTCATTTTGGAAAATTCGCACATCAACAATCTTGATCTTTTCCACCAGCTCCCGTAGCATCCAAGAACAAGTCATGTTCCTTCGTGTCTCCTGTCTTGTCGTTGCATTTTTCAAGTTTTGGCATTTGATAGCCTTTAGGATTTGTTTTATCCATTGTTGACCTGGGATGGGGCGGTATGAAGTTGAAATCACTCGCTGTAAAGGTGGATTACTTTGCAAACTTTTCTATGATGGACTCCAAGTCTTATTGAGTTGTGGAAGCTAGTAATGGAGTATGGGAATAACTAGGCACTCCTTCACATTTGGCTATAAGAATAGAAGCTCCATGAACTCTAAACAGGTTGTGGTTTGAGTTTTCTTTCATTGCTACTTTTTCAAGTGCCTTATTTAGTGCTTGCTCTTTTTCAATAGAGGTTTTTACTATAGAATCATGATGTCTTGCCTCTAGATATACTATTTGAGGTGGAACTACAGGAGGTTGGATCCTCATATCAGAACTTCCAATTTCAGCAACGACAACTTCTTTTTGTTTGGCGCTTTGGAGATGTGGCACCATTTGACTCATCATGGATTGTAAATTGAGCAATATTTGTTTGACTATTGCCCTTTCTCCTTCCATGAATTTCACTCATGCTTTCATAGTACGTGGCTGAGTTGAATCTTTAGTTTGTGGGATGGAATCATCATTATGATGTGCCATAGGGTCTTGAATGAAATTTAAAGAGAATTTAGGGGTTGAAATGCTATTTCTAGAAAGTTTAGGGGTTTAATAGTAATTTTGGAAAAAATTAATGGTCTAATTATACTTTCTAGAAAGTTTAGAGATCTCATTATAATTTTTAAAAAGTTTAGGGGTTTGACTACAATTTTTGGAAAGTTTAAAGCTTTGAATGAATTTTTTTACGAATTTCTTTTCTTCTTCAAAAGCAAATCGCCTTCCCCAGTGGAGTCGCCAATGGACCAACCTATTAGATCTACAAAATATTTTCCGAATTAAATGGAGAGAAAATATCACAGGTTATAGAAATTCTTGGTCAAAAAGGAATAATTTGTTTTTGACAGAATTGAAGAACTAGGAGAAGCAAATAATATATGGGTACGTTAATATGAATGTGAAAACTGTATGAATACAACAAAAAGAAATTGGTAAATAAAGACAAAGAAATATAAGAGAGGCACAATGTTTATGTGGTTCGGCTTATAAGACCTACTCCATGAGAGTAGTAGAAAAATATTTCACTATAATAAAAAAAAATACAAGAACTGTATTTCTGAACAAATCTTTTCTCTCTACATTGTTCTCTTTTTATTTTATCTTTTTAATGTATGAAATTCTTTTGTGGTTTTTTTATTTATTTCTGTTGATTTGATTTGAAGTGGAAAACTGAAAGGCTATTTATAGGAATTTTTCGGTTTACTATGCGACACTATGCACATTAACTACCAAAAACATGTTTTTCTTATTTAATATATTTTTATTTCCCCTACACATCTACAACAACTACTTGCCATTCTTTCTCATCTACCACAACTACTTGCCATTTTTTTCCATCTTTTTGGGCTTGTTCTTCTTAAGCATATTATCCAAGACTATATTGGAGTCATCTAATAGCCCATTCTTCACTTCTAATTTATCACACACTCGGCTTAGAGTTTTTTTAGCCTATTTCTTATGACATTATTGTCCATAGAGAAACATATATCTTTCTAACCACTTGGCCACTTCTTTCATTATATTTTTATTATATATATATATATATATATTTTATGTTTAAAATACCCTTCCACAAATTACTCGAATCTTATTTTCCAATTCACGTGAATTGCTAATGATATTGTTTTATAGCAACTTGAATCCTCAAATTGCCTTCATGGTTTAATCTACTTGAATCTTCTTTGAGATATACTTATGTTATTTGTAAAACCAACATCGTGTGATTGATACAATCTCCATAAGCAAACTGAGTATAGAAATTAAAGTTGTACCAAGTAAATCAAACTCTAAATGATTTCGATATTTGAGTGAAGCTAGGCTATGAAACCGATAAGGGAACTTAGGGTTAAAAAATTGGGGATTTCGGCTTAGCGATGTATAGATCGTAAGAGAGAGGGCGAGAAGAGAGAGAGCGTGCGTTAGGTTAACTTGAAATATCTGTCACCGTTTTTGTAATTTCTTATACCACATATATGTTTTTATAATTAACTCTAACCTCAGGTATGTTTTTGTAATTTATCTAAAAAGTTATGTTAACCAAAATACTCTAATTCTCTCTCTTTTACTTTGTCCCTCCCCATGCTCCCTCTCCATCATCTTTTGAATTCTTCATTTATTCTAAGCATTTTAAACATGATAAGAATTCAAATGAATCCTACAATTTAATATAAGAAAGCCAAATATAAAAATTCATTTCAATTAATTTCTAAATCAATTTTTTTCTTCAATTTATTGAAAAATAAAATGAATTTCATTTTTCATTTGATCCCAAAACTATAGTGATTTAGAAGAGAGATCCTGCATGATGCCAATCCTCAAACCAAAGATGAGTTTTTTGCCCATTTCCCAAAATGTTTTTAATAAAAGGTTTTACATTAGGCTTGGCATTGTTGTTTTTTCTGCATCTATTTTTACGACTCTAGAAAAAAGAGAGGGGAAAAGAGAGGCAGCTAGATAAAAAAGAAAAAAGTATTTAACAATTAAAAATAATGATGATGTTTTAAAAAATAGAAATAATGCTGATGTGGCATGATATATACTACCTTTAAAGCATAATGGTTGGTGTTGGGATATCTACATATGAGTTATCTTACATATGAAAGAAATAATAAATATAAGTGACTTACATATGGTTTGAGTCCAAGACTTTAAATTGAAGTTTTTGAATCATATTAGTTTCCATCCATGTCTATCAAGCCGTGTTCATGCAATCTTCCATGTGTGAAAGACTCTTGCTCCTTAATAGTTGGGATGTGGCCGAATTTTCTCTTCATTTTTTTGCATCAAATTGGGAAAACCAAGATCTTGGATGTGGCCGAATTACCTCACCATGTATAACTTAATTTTTTATCCGGTGCTATTCACTGATTAGTTTTCAAATTATTTTTCTATATCTAATTGTAATAATCACGTTTTTATTCTCTAATATGCATATATTTTTTCACATTAGAATTCCATCTAACAAATTAAGAAAAGTTTCTTCCAATTTGTTTGTGCTAAAAAAATGAACTTTGAAACTAAGATAACTTTATTTTAATATTTTTCTGCTTCACACCACGCTATCAGAGTTGCACAAAAAATTGTTATGTTTTATTTGCTATAGATATAAACTGTCCAATATGTTAAGTAGAATATTTAATAATAACAACCGGATGTTGTCTTAATTATAATAATTTATGGGAATTTAATAACCAATCCATTGAATCCATTATCTCTCCTAGTAGGTTTACATGCATGAATATTCATCGAAAGATAAATCGTTGATAACATGTACGTAGAAGATATTTTTTTTCTAATCTTAGGATGATTAATTAGGTACATCACTATCAAATCAAGAATGTAAATATAAAAATTAATGCCACATGGTATAGGTAAAAAACAAAAGCCACTCACTTAAAAAGCAAGTGAACTAAATTTGTAAATTTCGTGTTGAACAATATGTCAGTTTAACTATTTAAGTGGAATGTTTCGGTTTCATACTATTTCGATACACTATTTCGGATTTGATATTATTTTCAAATACATACATGTCAAATTATACATATTTAAAAAAAATATATAATTATAAATATATAACTTATTGGACCCAAGTTTGTGTGTGTGTATATATATATATATATATATATATATATATGATAAAAAATCCTCTATTATTAGCCTCGATAAGAACTATTTTTTTTTGTTGATATTTCGCAAAAGCCTTAAAGAGGCATAGTGTGTGATAGCATGTATCTTAATTCACATACTACTTGAGAGATTAATATAATTTCTTTTCTATGTCAAATACAGAATAACATTAAAGGGCACAAAGGGTGCCAACTCAATTACAAAAGAATAACTTTGTTAGACATTAATATTTTTATATTTATCAAGTTTGTGAAATTATTAATTAATACATATATAATAATGTGATATACAAATCAATTTATATTTTAATAAGTTAAAAACTATTTTTATAAAATTACATTGAAAAAAAATCTGCTTAACAAAGAAAAATGTACTCACTAATTCCTCCATGCCCTTTCTAGTCATTTTGGCATTTTAAAGTTGTACCAAAAACATTCCATGCTTATATATACCTTCAATATATACTTGTTATCCAATCGCAAAACTTCTTATTTCATAAATCCATTTTTAAGTAACTAATTATAATATGATGTTGATTAAAGTGACAAGTTCGATAATTTCTTCAACAATCTTTCAATCCCAAACAGATTTTAAGGAAAAAAAATACTATCTTAATTATTCTATATTGAAGTTGCAAGT
>CM043705.1:23534789-23652289 GCA_023935145.1 Bretschneidera sinensis | reverse complement strand
ATACTCAGCGCATCCTTACAATTACTTAAACAAATCATTAAGATCAAAAGGAATTATGATTCAATAACATGTTCCTTATTCCTATGAAAAAGTCCATGGATAAAGAACATGCAATTTCCATAACATTGGCTATTGTTCATAGCTTTTACCACTTTAAATCGTACTCCAGATCAATTAGGTGATCGAAAGTGCGATTATGGCTTCAATGATTTGCAATATCAAAGTTTTCAATATAACAGAACTGAAAATTCAACATATGTAATGAATTAATATGTCTACATATCATGAACAATTCAAAAACATTAAAGAATAAATCTGAAAATTAACCAACTCATTGAATTAATAATAATATCTAACATAAGAATCCAAGGCTGAAACAATTAAAAAGAATAGCCGTAAGGGGTACACTTCTTGAACACACTCAAGGAAGCTTGAGATGTTAATGGTGATGAACCTCACGGCTATGATGATAGATGAAGGAGAACACATTTTGGAAAAGTCCTAATGTGCTCACAATTGGAGAAGGAATGGTGGAGTGTTTCAGCCTTTTGCTTCTTGAATTTTGAGTAGAGATGGTTCCAAGAGAAAAGATGATCTCTTTCAGCTTACAAACACCCTATTTATAGAGCTTAGAACAACCCTCTAAGCTTAGGAAAAGCAAGAAAACAATGCTAAAAACAAGCCATGAAACATGCAAGGAAACAATCCTTAAAACATGCAAGGAAACAATCCCTAAAACATGCAAAGAATCAAGGAATGGCCAAAAGTAAGAAAGAGGAATACAATCCCGAAATTTCAGGAGGACCCAACTAGTAGAATTCAAACGGTCATATCTTCTTCCACACATCTCCAAATGAGCTGAAACTTGTTGGGCTGGAAAGAAGACGTCTTGAACTTCAATTTGGACCTAAGAAAGTCTCAAAAATGATATTGTTTGGGCCTGTTATGATGGGCCAAAATCCAGTAGGCTGTTGCATCCGAATCTTCCTCCACTTTGGGCTTGGACCTTGCACCTTGCTTAGTTGACAAGAGATTATGTGATCTTTTGTTGTGCAAGCCCATGTTAGGATGGACATACCCATGTCACTATTGGACTCCAATATTCTCTTGTGTTTTGACACATCATCCAAATAATTCCAAGGTGGAACCCTACAAAGAAATCAGAAAATAATAGATAAGGAAAGTTTCCATAATTAGAAAAGTTTCTTAGAATGATAAGACTATTTTCTTAATCCACTTAGATTTCCTAAAGTAACTAGGAAAACTCATTTTAGCACCTTATTTTACCATTCCCACGTTCACAAGCTTTCTAAATACTAAGAAAAGAAACTAAGCTCAAAATAACAAAGTTAAGAGAATTACAAAGCCAAATATGGTAGGAAAGGCATTAAAAACGTAACACAAAGTGTTCCTATCAAATTCCCCCACACTTAGCTTTGGCTAGTCCCTTAGCAAAACAACAGTATGTAACCTAGTAGAATCTCAAGAGAAACAACATAAACTAAATGACACCATAATGACATAACACAAATTAAATGACTGTAATCCTTCCAACTTACGTCTCAGAGATCCCTTATGTAATATGGCATAATAAAGTACGGAGAGCACAAGTTTACCTCAAATAAACAAGCTACGGAGTTATTAAGATTATATAACATTCGTACTTTGAGTGAGTGTGTGTGAATAATCAGCCAAGAGTAAGTGTAATATGCCACCCTCGAGTTAATGCACAAATAGTATCAAATTTTACTTCTCACAATGCATCACTCTGGTTTTCACTCATTTAAATGTGGTACTAGCTATACTAATTACTCAATCACTTGTGAAAACAGTTTAAACCATAGGCTTGCTTGTGCACCCACTCTCCACATCAAAAACAGAACATCAAAGGATCAGGAGGTCTTTGAAAGGGTTGTAATGGGGCTAAAGGGTCAAGGTTTCATAAGAAAGAAGAGAAAGGATGTCACAAAATTTCCTTAGAACTAGGAAGCATTCAATAACGTCATAAATAGATCATCATTATTAAGTACCACGTTTCCATCACAATAGGGTGGATTTAATCACTTTGGCTTTCAACTTGCTTTAAAGACTCATAATACTCCCAATTCTTCAGAACTTGTATTTTTTTGAAACACATCAATTTTTTTTTTCCTATTACTCCTTTTATCTTCTTTTTTTTTTGTTTTTTTTTTTTTTTGTTTTTTTTTCGAAACAACCACCTTAGAACCATATAAAATTCCCCCACACTTATGCTTTTCCACCATCTCCACATTACAAATCAATATAAACAAGATCCAAGCTCCCTAGTTCCAAGGAAAAATGGTAGGTAAAGTGTTTAAGTTCGTAAGGGTAAATGAGTGTGGGTTAATGAAGAAAATAAGCTAATTCAGGCTCAAAATGCTATCTAGAGGTCAAATCATGATCAGGTTAAAGGCTATTTAGTCATGGTGGTAAAATCCTAATTTGCCTCCTTCTTCTCCAAATCTGAACATGTACGATCGTCTCAAGTGGTTTAAAAGCAAGTTCTAGAAAACATTATATTCACAAGATGCACTCAGAAGAGAATTTGAATTGATATGCATAATGAATCAATTATAAGGCTCGAAAAACTCACAAATATTGTGGGATTATGCAAGTATCATTCAATATGTCTCCATGCTTCACTCTAAGGCAACAGATTACTCAAATCAAGGCTAATGTGCATCAAAATTTCAATTTCCAAGTATGACTATAATATAAGCAAATTAACTCCATTTCTTGTTTTATCTTTAAAAGTATGCTCAAACTCTTTAAAAACCATTAAGAATCAGTTTCATCATTGAGTTGGAAGAGGTCCTAAAACCTAAAAAGCAATGATATGACTCAAAAAGATGTAAATCCCTCTCCCACACTTAAATGGTACATTGTCCTCAATGTATATCAGAATAAGCATGTAATATAGAATATAAACATGGGTAAGGTATTTACGAAAATCACACAAAACAAATAACATATAAAGATCAACTTAGATAAGGAAAGTTTCCATAATTATCAAGGGCATACCTTCTTGATAATGCATCAGCCACAATGTTTTCCTTACCTTGTTTGTATTTGATTACATAAGGGAAGGTCTCAATGAATTCCATCCATTTGGCATGCCTTCTATTCAATTTACCTTGTCCTTTCAAGTGCTTCAAGGACTCATGGTCGGTATGTATGACAAATTCTTTCAGCCAAAGGTAATGTTGCCAAGTCTCCAATGCTCTTACCAATGTGATAGGAACACTTTGTGTTACGTTTTTAATGCCTTTCCTACCCTATTTAGCTTTGCAATTCTCTTAACTTTGTTATTTTGAGCTTAGTTTCTTTTCTTAGTATTTAAAAAGCTTGTGAACGTGGGAATGGTAAAATAAGGCGCTAAAATGAGTTTTCCTAGTTACTTTAGGAAATCTAAGTGGATTAAGAAAATAGTCTTATCATTCTAAGAAACTTTTCTAATTATGGAAACTTTCCTTATCTATTATTTGCTGATTTTTTTGTAGGGTTCTGACATGGGTATGTCCAACCTAGCATGGGCCTGCCCAACAAAAATCTAATAATCTCTTGTCAACTAAGCAAGGTGCAAGGTCCAAGCCTAAAGTGGAAGAAGATTCGGATGCAACAGCTTACTGGATTTAGGCTGATCATACCAGGCCCAAACGATCTCCTTTTTGAGATTTTCTTAAGTCCAAATTAAAGTTCAAGACGTCATCTTTCCAACCAAACAAGTTTCAGCCCATTTGGAGATGTCTACAAGAAGATATGACCATTTGAATTCTGGTCATTGGGTGCTCCTGAAAATCCGAAATTGTGTTCCTCTTTTTACTTTTGACCAATTCCTTGATTCCTTGCATGTTTTAGGGATTGTCTCCTTCCTTGTTTTAGGGATTGTTTCCTTGCATGTTTTATGGATTGTTTTCTTACTTTTCCTAAGCTTAGAGGGTTGTTCTAAGCTCTATAAGTACTTGTGTTTGTAAGCTAAAAATCAGACTTGAGTTTATAAATTGAAATCAGCCTTTGGCTTTTAGAAGAGAGTTTTCTCCTTCTTGTAATTCTGTATCTCTTTGGTATAATCCTTAGAGTGGTGAATTCCTATAGTTCTGTATCCCTTGTGTTAATCCTTTGGGTGGTGATATTCTATATCCCTTTGGTGTTATCTCTTGGGTGGTGAACTCTTATCTTTCATTTTGTTGTTTGTTTGTTTAGTTTCCTTCAATTCTATTTCAATCCGGTATCAAATTGGTATCAGAGCTTTGGTTTCTCAAGTGTGATATCTAACACCTTGATTTCCATAGTTCTTATTATTATGGCTGGTCGTGGTCGTCGTGGTCAAGCTATTCCAATAGCAGCTCCAGCACCGCAAGGAGACCCGCGAGATATCGAGCTGGAAGCCTTGAGGAGACAAGTGCAGCAACTCGAACAACGCCTAGAGCGTTATGAAACTTCTGAACATGGTGCTCCTCATCATGGCTCAGATGCTGAAGTTTCCAGCAATGATGGAGATGAAGTTAATCCTTTTCACCAAGCTCGTAGCCATGCCTCAAATGACAGCACGCCACCTCACCCCCGTGAGCTAAGAAATCACGTTTTCCAACGTGATTATGACGTCAAGGTGGACATTCCAGAATTTGAAGGAAGAATGCAACCCGATGAATTCATTGATTGGCTTAACACCATTGAGCGGATCTTTGATTACAAAGATGTTGCAGATCACAAGAAGGTGAAGCTTGTTGCCATCAAGCTACGAAAACATGCTTCTATTTGGTGGGAACACCTTAAGAGGCAGCGAGAACGTGAAAGGAAGAGTCGCATTGTGACATGGGCAAAGATGAAGAAGGTTCTTAAGAAGAAGTATTTGCCAGATCATTATAGGCAAGATGCTTTTCTTAAGTTCCACAACTTTCGACAAAACGATCTCTCCGTGGAAGAATATACAGCAGAGTTCGATTATTCTATGATGCGTTGTGACATCGTAGAGCCCGAAGAACAAATGGTAGCCCGCTACCTTGGAGGGTTACGTCGTGAAATCAGTAATGTTGTACAATTACAACCTTACTGGACCTACAATGATGTTTGCAAGCTAGCACTAAAGGTGGAGAAACAATTAATGGAAGGGCGTAAGAATACTTATCGACCTTTCAATCGCGATGGAATCACAAACCGGGGGAGTAGTTCTACTTCCAAGGCCACTCCATCAACCAAAACTGCAGCTGTCAAACCACCTGCAAGGAATGAAGCTCCATCAGGTTCTAATCGCTTCAATAATTCTAATTCAAGTAGAAAATGCTTTAAATGTCATGGTTTTGGACATATTGCTTTCGATTGTCCAAATCGCAAGATAATCTCCCTTGTTGAAGAAGAATTGGAAGATAATGCTGAGGAGGAGCAAGTTGAGGACGAATCCGAGGAGGAGTTCACGTATGCGGATCAGGGAGAGTCTCTTGTTATTCGTAGACTCTTGAAGTCAACTTATGCAGAAGATGATTGGCTTCGAAACAACATTTTCCACACCAAATGCACTTCCAATGGCAAGGTGTGTAATGTCATCATTGATGGGGGAAGTTGTGAGAATGTGGTGTCTACAACCATGGTGGAGAAGCTGAATCTAAAAACAGAAGCTCATTCCCATCCCTACAAACTTCAATGGCTTCGAAAAGGCAACGATATTCAGGTAACTAAGAAATGCTTAGTTCAATTCTCCATTGGGAAAAATTATGAGGATGAAGTTATGTGTGATGTTGTCCCTATGGATGCATGTCATATACTACTTGGTAGGCCATGGCAGTATGATAGGAAAATTATCCATGATGGTCTCAAAAACACCTATTCTTTTGTAAAAAATGGAATTAAAGTGACTTTAGCCCCACTGAAAATTATATTCACTCCTAAACCTTCTAAAAGGGAGGGTTGTAGTTTACTTTCTGTAGGTGAAGTTGAGAAAACTTTAACAGAATGTGGAGAGGGGTACGCTCTTATGGTTGTTGAAAAGAAAGATCCCATTGAGATTCCACTTATAATACAACCACTTCTTAAGGAATTCCCTGATATTATTCCTGAAGAACTTCCACCGGGCCTTCCACCTATGAGGGGTATACAGCACCATATTGATCTTATTCCAGGTTCTGTTTTACCTAACAAAGCAGCTTATCGGATGAATCCAAGGGAGCATGAAGAGTTACAAAGTCAAGTTGATGAGCTGATCTCCAAAGGCCTTGTACGAGAAAGCATGAGTCCTTGCGCTGTTCCAGCACTTCTAGTACCAAAGAAGGACGGTTCATGGCGAATGTGCATTGACAGCAGGGCTGTCAACAAAATCACCATCCGGTACCGCTTTCCCATCCCACGGTTGGATGATCTCTTGGATCAACTTCATGGAGCCATAATCTTCTCAAACATCGATCTTCGCAGCGGATATCATCAAATTCGCATGAGAGATGGCGATGAATGGAAGACAGCGTTCAAAACGAGAGATGGTCTTTATGAATGGATGGTCATGCTATTCGGACTATCTAATGCTCCGAGTACTTTTATGCGCCTTATGAATCATATTTTCAAACCATTTATGGGTCAATTTGTTGTTGTTTACTTTGATGATATCTTAGTTTACAGCAAGTCTCAAGAGCAACATATGGAGCATCTTCATCAAGTTTTCCAAACCTTACGGGAACAAAAGTTGTATGTCAACTTGAAGAAGTGTCATTTCTTCACTAATAGCCTTGTGTTCTTAGGCTATGTTGTTTGCAAAGAAGGAATCATGATGGATCCGGGCAAGATAGAGGCAATCACCAGCTGGCCTATTCCCAAGTCCCTTCACGACATAAGAAGCTTTCATGGACTTGCATCATTCTATCGACGGTTCATCAAAGGCTTCAGCACCATTATTGCTCCTATCACGGAATGCCTTAAAGGGGGAACATTCAAGTGGACGAAGGAAGCCCAAAAGAGCTTTGAACTTCTCAAACAGAAGGTAACGGAGGCCCCAGTCATTACACTTCCAGATTTCTCCAAAGTGTTCGAAGTTGATTGCGATGCCTCTAATTTAGGGGTTGGTGGTGTTCTCAGCCAAGAAGGTAAACCCATTGCCTTTTTTAGTGAAAAGCTCAATGAATCTCGAAAGAAGTATTCAACATATGACAAAGAATTCTATGCTCTTGTTCGTGCCTTGGGGCATTGGAGTCATTATCTACTCCATAAAGAGTTTATACTTCATTCTGATCATGAAGCTCTAAAGTATTTGAGCAGCCAACAAAAACTCAACAAGCGACATGCAAAGTGGAGTGAATTCTTGCAAGCCTATTCATTCTCCATCAAGCACAAGTCAGGTAAACTTAATCAAGTTGCTGACGCCCTAAGTCGAAGACACTCTTTACTTAACACTATGCAAGTGCAGGTTTTGGGTTTTGAAGTTGTCAAAGAACTTTATAAAGATGATCTTGATTTTGGCAATGCATGGAAGGAATCTTCTAATGGTCCTAACAACCATTTCTTGTTACAAGATGGTTTTCTCTTCAAGGGCAATCTTTTGTGCATTCCTCGATGTTCGTTGAGAGAAGCCATTATCAAAGAAGCCCATGGAGGAGGCCTTGCTGGTCATTTTGGTAGAGATAAAACTTTAACTCTTGTGCAGGAACATTTTTTTTGGCCCAAAATGGTGAGAGATGTTGAGCGACATGTGAAGCAATGTCAAATTTGCCACCTCGCAAAGAGCCGCAAGCAAAACACCGGGCTATACATCCCATTACCTATTCCTAATGCCCCATGGGAGGACGTTAGTATGGATTTTGTTGTAGGTTTGCCAAGAACTCAACGAAATAAAGACTCCATTATGGTGGTGGTTGATCGATTCTCAAAGATGGCTCATTTTGTTCCTTGCCACAAAACTCTTGATGCATCTCATGTTGCTGACCTATATTTCAGAGAAATTGTCAAACTTCATGGCATTCCTAAGACGATTACTTCTGATCGTGATTCCAAGTTCGTCGGACATTTTTGGCGTACTCTTTGGCGAAAGCTTGGCACTATCCTTCAATTCAGCTCCGCTTATCATCCCCAAACAGATGGTCAAACTGAAGTTGTTAATCGAAGTTTGGGAAATCTTTTGAGAAGCTTTGTGGGGAAGAACATCCGTCAATGGGATCTCCTCCTAGCTCAAGCTGAATTTGCCTATAATAGGTCTACTAGCCAAACCACTGGCTATAGCCCCTTTGAGGCTGTCTATGGTCTCAAACCTATTAGCCCTCTTGATTTGGCTCCACTTCCGACTACTACCCAATTTAGTGGAGATGCCAATGAACGAACGAAGGAGATCAAGAAATTACATGAGCAGATTCGAGCTCATATTGAGAAGCAAAATGAGAAGTACCGCAAGCAAGCAAATAAACATAGAAAGCCTGCAGCTTTCAAAGAAGGAGATCTAGTATGGATTCATCTTCGAAAGGAACGTTTTCCCGCAAAACGACGGTCTAAACTTCTGCCACGAGCTGATGGCCCATTTAAGGTACTTCAACGAATTGGAGAAAATGCTTACAAGATTGAACTTCCAGGAGATTATGGAGTATCTGCAACTTTCAATGTGAGTGACTTATCTCCCTATGAAGTAAATGAAGAAATCTTGGACTTGAGGGCAAGTCCCCATCAACTGGGGGAGCCTGACATGGGTATGTCCAACCTAGCATGGGCCTGCCCAACAAAAATCTAATAATCTCTTGTCAACTAAGCAAGGTGCAAGGTCCAAGCCCAAAGTGGAAGAAGATTCGGATGCAACAGCTTACTGGATTTAGGCTGATCATACCAGGCCCAAACGATCTCCTTTTTGAGATTTTCTTAAGTCCAAATTAAAGTTCAAGACGTCATCTTTCCAACCAAACAAGTTTCAGCCCATTTGGAGATGTCTACAAGAAGATATGACCATTTGAATTCTGGTCATTGGGTGCTCCTGAAAATCCGAAATTGTGTTCCTCTTTTTACTTTTGACCAATTCCTTGATTCCTTGCATGTTTTAGGGATTGTCTCCTTCCTTGTTTTAGGGATTGTTTCCTTGCATGTTTTATGGATTGTTTTCTTACTTTTCCTAAGCTTAGAGGGTTGTTCTAAGCTCTATAAGTACTTGTGTTTGTAAGCTAAAAATCAGACTTGAGTTTATAAATTGAAATCAGCCTTTGGCTTTTAGAAGAGAGTTTTCTCCTTCTTGTAATTCTGTATCTCTTTGGTATAATCCTTAGAGTGGTGAATTCCTATAGTTCTGTATCCCTTGTGTTAATCCTTTGGGTGGTGATATTCTATATCCCTTTGGTGTTATCTCTTGGGTGGTGAACTCTTATCTTTCATTTTGTTGTTTGTTTGTTTAGTTTCCTTCAATTCTATTTCAATCCGGTATCAGGTTCCACCTTGGAATTATTTGGATGATGTGTCAAAGCACAAGAGAATATTGGAGTCCATTAGTGACATGGGTATGTCCAACCTAACATGGGCTTGCCCAACAAAAAAAATCACATAATCTCTTGTCAACTAAGCAAGGTGCAAGGTCCAAGCCCAAAGTAGAGGAAGATTCGGATGCAACAGCCTACTGAATTTTGGCCCATCATAACAGGCCCAAACAATATCATTTTTGAGACTTTCTTAGGTCCAAATTGAAGTTCAAGACGTCTTCTTTCCAGCCCAACAAGTTTCAGCTCATTTGGAGATGTGTGGAAGAAGATATGACCGTTTGAATTCTACTAGTTGGGTCCTCCTGAAATTTCGGGATTGTATTCCTCTTTCTTACTTTTGGCCATTCCTTGATTCTTTGCATGTTTTAGGGATTGTTTCTTTGCATGTTTTAGGGATTGTTTCCTTGCATGTTTTAGGGATTGTTTCCTTGCATGTTTCATGGCTTGTTTTTAGCATTATTTTCTTGCTTTTCCTAAGCTTAGAGGGTTGTTCTAAGCTCTATAAATAGGGTGTTTGTAAGCTAAAAGAGATCATCTTTTCTCTTGGAACCATCTCTACTCAAAATTCAAGAAGCAAAAGGCTGAAACACTCCACCATTCCTTCTCCAATTGTGAGCACATTAGGACTTTTCCAAAATGTGTTCTCCTTCATCTATCATCATAGCCGTGAGGTTCATCACCATTAACATCTCAAGCTTCCTTGAGTGTGTTCAAGAAGTGTACCCCTTACGGCTATTCTTTTTAATTGTTTCAGCCTTGGATTCTTATGTTAGATATTATTATTAATTCAATGAGTTGGTTAATTTTCAGATTTATTCTTTAATGTTTTTGAATTGTTCATGATATGTAGACATATTAATTCATTACATATGTTGAATTTTCAGTTCTGTTATATTGAAAACTTTGATATTGCAAATCATTGAAGCCATAATCACACTTTCGATCACCTAATTGATCTGGAGTACGATTTAAAGTGGTAAAAGCTATGAACAATAGCCAATGTTCTGGAAATTGCATGTTCTTTATCCATGGACTTTTTTTCATAGGAATAAGGAACATGTTATTGAATCATAATTCCTTTTGATCTTAATGATTTGTTTAAGTAATTGTAAGGATGCGCTGAGTATTAACTTGATTGCTTAAACAAAATAACTAGCTGATGGACTTTTCCTAAGCTTAGTGATTATCTAAGAAGGAATTTATAAAGTGCATGATCTCTTTAGGCTTGCACTTTGATTCAATTCTGATATGTGATTGAGGCACGAATTCGTTGTCTACATTGAAACAATTTGATTAGTCATTTAACAAACTTGATTTTCTGAATTGTGAGAGAAAATGATCAATTGTAAATAATTGTTCTTTAATTTCCTTAGTAAAATTAGTAAAAATAAAAATCAGATCATGAAAACCCCCTAATCTTATGTAATGTTAATAGATGTAGATTTATATTTGTTTATAAACTGCTAATTAAACCAATCAAATCATTTATTATTATTTTTATGACTCTTTAGTATAGAGTACCCGCAATCCCCGGCCAATAACGATACCCTACTAATCACTTTACTACAATCTTCTGCAGGGTTTGTTGATGACCGAAATAAACGGTCTATCAAATGGCGCCGTTGCCGAGGATTGCAAAATCTCTATATTTTAGTGTCATTTAACTTGTTAATATTCTTCTTAGCATATAATATAACTTGTGTTTTACTTGATTGCAATTTTAGCATGTGACTTCCTTAAAACCATTTGTAACATTTGTAATTATTATTTGTATTTCAAACTTTAACTTATATATTGATTCCTTTGCTTTTGTTATTTAGGTCGATGAATGTCAGCAGTTAGTAGAAAGACTCAAGAACTTAGAAAACGTTTGGCTTTACTAAAAGAAGTTGCACTTTCTACAAATCAACCCCTACCTTACCAAGAAGGGAGGCTAGAGTCGGAGGAGTCAGATAATTTTTCACATCACTTGTCAGACGAGGAAGAAGACATACCTGACTTAGAAGACGCAAGTAAGGAAGACGAAGTACCAATGGCTGAAACTATTAGGCAAATGTCTTCTTCAACTGATGGGGGAGCTGCACCAACTTGTATTACTTATCCAGAACCAGCAGTTGGCAAGATAGCTGAGTTCGAACTGAAGAGTGGGTTCTTGCACCATTTGCCCAAATTCCATGGGCTTACTAACGAAGATCCTCACAAACATCTCAAGGAGTTCCAGTTTGTGTGTTCAAGTATGTGCCCACAAAATGCGGATCTCAACGTTCTGAAGCTGAAGTCATTCCCTTTTTCACTTGAAGATAGGGCAAAGACTTGGTTGTTTGATCTACCCTCGGGTTACATCAACACATGGGAGAAGCTTATGACTGAGTTTCTGACTAAGTACTTCCCTGCCTCAAGGATTACTGTCTTGAGGAAGCAGATAACTGGAATTGAGCAAAGGAAGGAAGAGGCGTTCTATGCCTACTATGAGAGATTCAAGAGCTTAATTGCATCATGTCCTTCACATGGGATGAAAGAAGGGAATCTTCTCACTTACTTTTATGAAGGACTTCTCCCCCTCGAACGTCAATTGTTAGATGCTGCTGCCGGAGGTTCTTTTGTCGATAAGACACCTGATGTAGCTAAGGAGTTACTCGCCCAACGTGCTCTTAATTATCAACAATACGAGGGAGTGTTAAACTCCACTCATGGGGTGAATGAGGTATCTTCTAACTCTGCTCTTGAGGAAAAAGTTAATAAAATGTCTACTCTTCTGTCTCGGTACTGAATGTGAATGGAGCACAAGTACAACAAGTTGCTCAAATCTGTGGTGTGTGTTGTACTCAAGGGCATCCAACTGACCAATGTCCCCAACTGATCAACAATGGAGGATGGGAGTCTCTTAACGCTGTTGGGTTTCAAGGTAATCAAGGTGGACAAAGGTACAACCCTTTCTCTAACACATATAACCCTGGGCTTAGAGATCACCCTAATTTTCGTTGGGCCAACAATGATAATGTTCAGAACCCTTAAGGTCAAGGGCAAGTGTTTCCACGCCCTCCAGGTTTGTTTATGAGGCCTCAGGTACCTCAAAACTTTGTCCCTAATCCTATTGTACCTACAAATTCTGTTGCTTCTAATTATGATGAAATTTTAAAGTCCCTTGCTCAAGGGCAACAGAATTTAACTACTGCTACTCAAGCTCTTGTTACAGGTCAACAGGCTCACACTAAGGATATTGCAGAGCTGAAGAAGCAATTGGGACAAGTGGCGGACTTCATGGGGAAGATAACGGAGAGTGGAAAATTGCCTAGCAACACTGTTCCCAACCCAATTATCGAGCAAGCTAAAGTTGTTACCGCAAGGAGTGGCAAGACCATTGTGGATGTTCTTAAAACTCAGAAGAAAGCCAAAGTGACCCACCATGAGGAAGAGGATGTTGTGAGCACCAAGAATGAAATACAGAAAGATCCCACCACCACAATGGCAGAAATGATTGGTCCTCCATCATCTGAGAATGCTTTAAAACCTCAAGGTAATGAACAAAACCCTAAACACTCTTTTGATTCTAATCCTTTTGCTCGTGTACCTTTTCCTAGTGGGTTTGCCAAAACCAAGAAGGATGAATCTGATCAGGCCATCTTGGAGATTTTTAAGAAGGTACAAGTCAACATGCCTTTGATTGAGTGCTTGAAGCAAGTGCCAAGATATGCCAAGTTTCTGAAGGAGCTTTGCACTACAAGGAGGCAGACTCGTGAGAAGGAGGTGGTGAAGTTGAATGAGACAGTCTCTGTTGTCATCCAAAGGAAATTGCCACCAAAGCTTAAGGATCCAGGGAGTTTTTCTGTTCCTTGTGTGATTGGTACCAACAAATTTCATAATGTCATGCTAGACTTAGGAGCTTCAATTAATGTGATACCTTCTAGTCTTTATGCTTCTTTAGAGCTAGGTGCACTTAAAAGTGATAATGTTGTTATCCAATTGGCTGATCGATCTAATAAGTATCCTAAAGGATACGTTAAAGATGTTCTTGTGCAAGTAAATCAACTCATTTTTCCTGCAGACTTCTATATCATTGATATGGAAGATTCTCCCCTAAATTCTACTCCGTTGCTTTTAGGGCGCCCATTCATGAGGACCGCAAGAACAAAGATCGATGTTTATGAGGGAACTCTAACCATGGAATTTGATAATGAAGTTATACGCTTCAACATCTTTGAAGCCATGAGGTATCCATTGACTGACATTAAACCCTGTTTTTCTATTGATGATATTAACTCACTTGCGCAGAAATTTTTGGAAGCAATGGAAGAGGATGAGTTGAAAGTAACACTCTCTCAAGGAGTTGGTTATACTGAGAATGGAGAATCCATTTCTAGGGCTGAGTTAGAAAAGGCTGAAGAGCCCATTGTGATCAAAACCGTAGCCTCCCTTGAGGCCCGACCCATATTACCAAGGTCTATTCCTCCTTTGTCCTTTCCTATTTCCACTAACAAAATTTTACCTTCAGTGATACAGGCCCCTACACTTGAGCTTAAGGTTTTGCCAGATCACTTGAAGTATGTCTTTTTGTGGGACAAGGAGACGCTACCTGTTATTATATCCTCGAAGTTGGAGGAGGACCAAGAAAAGAAGCTTGTGGACGTTCTAAAGAAGTACAAGACCGCCATTGGTTGGACTTTGGCAGATATCAAGGGAATTAGCCCAACCATGTGCGTCCATAGGATCCTGTTGGAGGATGGTGCCAAACCCACCAGAGATGCCCAGAGACGCCTACATCCACCTATGATGAAGGTTGTGCAAGATGAGGTAATTAAGTTACTTGATTGTGGCGTTATTTACCCTATTTCAGATAGCAAGTGGGTGTCTCCTGTTCAAGTTGTGCCAAAGAAGTCAGGAGTTACTGTGGTAAAGAATGAGGAGAATGAGCTTATACCTCAAAGAGTGGTAACTGGTTATCGAGTTTGCATAGACTATAGGAAGCTCAATGCTTCAACAAGAAAGGACAATTTCCCTCTGCCCTTCATCGATCAGATGCTCGAGAGGTTAGCTGGTTATCCTTTGTTATTGTTTTTTGGATGGATATAGTGGGTACAACCAGATCTATATAGCGCAAGAGGACCAAGAGAAGACCACCTTCACTTGCCCTTTTGGCACTTATGCCTACAGACGTATGCCATTCGGATTGTGCAATGCACCAGGTACGTTTCAACGTTGTATGCTCTCCATTTTCTCTGAATACATCGAGAATATCATTGAGGTCTTTATGGATGATTTTAGTGTCTTTGGTAGAGATTTTGATGCATGCTTAGGAAATTTGGAACTTATTCTGAAACGTTGTGTTGAAACAAACTTGGTTCTAAATTGGGAAAAATGTCACTTCATGGTGACTCAAGGGATTGTTTTAGGACATATCATATCTGCTAGGGGGATTGAGGTTGATAAATCTAAGGTAGATCTTGTGCGTTACTTACCCTCTCCCACTTGTGTGAGAGAGGTTCGTTCATTTCTTGGTCATGCAGGATTTTACAGGAGGTTTATCAAGGATTTCTCCAATGTATCAAGGCCCTTGTGCCGTTTACTTCAGAAGGACACTCTCTTTGAGTTTGATGAGGAGTGCAAGAAAGCTTTTGAGAAGCTGAAGGAGTTATTGACTACTGCTCCCATCATGTCTCCACCTAATTGGTCCTTACCTTTTGAATTGATGTGTGACGCCTCAGATTACGCCGTTGGGGCTGTTTTGGGACAAAGAATGGACAAGAAGCCCTATGCCATCTACTATGCCTCTAGGACACTCAATGATGCTCAACTAAACTATTCCACAACTGAAAAAGAGCTCCTTGCTGTTGTTTTTGCCTTAGATAAATTTCGCTCTTATTTACTTCAAACTAAAGTTGTTGTTTATACTGATCATGCAGCTTTGAAGTATCTGATGACAAAGAAGGAGGCCAAACCGAGACTGATTAGATGGGTGCTTTTGCTTCAAGAATTTGATTTGGAGATCAAGGACAAGAAGGGGAGTGAAAACTTGGTAGCTGACCATTTGAGCAGACTTGTTCATGAGGAGGACGTCCTACCCCTGCAAGAATCATTCCCAGATGAGCAGCTCTTTGGGATTGAGGTAAGTGAGCCTTGGTATGCTGATATTGTGAATTATTTAGTTACTAGGCAATTTCCTGACACTTTACCTCATTCTAATAAAGAAAAACTTAAGCATATGGCTAGGTATTACATATGGGATGAACCTTATTTGTGGAAACATTGTAGTGATCAAATCATTAGGAGGTGTGTCCCTGAATCTGAGCATAAATCGATACTTGCCTTTTGTCATTCTGAGTCTTGTGGTGGACACTTTGGTGCTCGTAGGACAGCCCGTAAGGTATTAGATTGTGGTTTTTTCTGGCCTTCTATTTTTAAGGATGCATACTTGTATTGCATGACTTGTGACAGGTGCCAGAGGACAGGTAATTTAGGCTCTAGGGATCAGATGCCCATGGCCCATATTATAACTGTTGAGATTTTCGATGTTTGGGGCGTTGATTTCATGGGGCCGTTTCCTTCATCTAACGGGTTTCTTTACATTCTTTTGGCTGTTGATTATGTGTCTAAGTGAGTGGAGGCTAAAGCCACCAGAACTAATGACTCTAAAGTTGTTGTAGATTTCTTGAGATCTAACATATTTGCTAGGTTTGGAATGCCTCGTGTGATTATTAGTGATGGTGGATTACACTTCTGCAACCGTACAATTGAGGCCCTGCTCAAGAAGTACAAAGTGACTCATAAGGTGGCAACACCTTATCATCCTCAGACGAGTGGACAAGCAGAGGTCTCAAATCGTGAGATTAAGGGGATTTTGGAGAAGACTGTGGGCCCTACACGAAAGGATTGGAGCAAAAGACTTGATGATGCACTTTGGGCTTATAGGACAGCTTATAAGACGCCAATTGGGATGTCTCCATTCATACTTGTCTATGGTAAAGCATGTCACTTACCAGTTGAGCTTGAGCATAGGGCATGGTGGGCTGTTAAGTCTTTCAACATGGACATTGATGAGGCTGGTTTACATAGAAAACTCCAACTGAATGAACTTGAGGAAATCAGAAACGAGGCATATGATAGTGCATGGATCTACAAGGAGAAAACTAGAGCTTTTCATGATAAGATGATCCGTGGCAAGGCCTTTGTTGTGGGCCAAAAAGTTCTTCTCTTCCATTCTAGACTTAAACTTTTTCCTGGTAAGTTACGTTCTAGATGGGTGGGTCCATTCATTGTCACTAATATTTTTCCTCATGGTGCTATGCAGATAAAAAGTGACAAAACTGGAAATGAATTCAAGGTGAATGGTCATCGCTTGAAACCTTACTATGAGGCTTTTGAGGAGCATACTGTGGAGGATGTACCCCTCCTAGAGGTGCCACTCACAAAGGACTAAAAACAAGGTACAAAGTCTAGGCTGAAAGACTGTAAACATTAAAGCGCTGCTTGGGAGGCAACCCAATTCAACCGAAGCTGTGGAGGAGTCATTAACACAGATTTGCATTTTCTTTCTCTCTTCCATTTACGTTGGTTGATCTTTATATGTTATTTGTTTTGTGTGATTTTCATAAATACCTTACCCATGTTTATATTCTATATTACATGCTTATTTTGATATACATTGAGGACAATGTACGATTTAAGTGTGGGAGAGGGATTTACATCTTTTTGAGTCATATCATTGCTTTTAAGGTTTTAGGACCTCTTCCAACTTCGATGATGAAACTGATTCTTAATGGTTTTTAAAGAGTTTGAGCATACTTTTAAAGATAAAACAAGAAATGGAGTTAATTTGCTTATATTGTAGTCATACTTGGAAATTGAAATTTTGATGCACATTAGCCTTGATTTGAGTAACCTGTTGCCTTAGAGTGAAGCATGGAGACATATTGAATGATACTTGCATAATCCCACAATATTTGTGAGTTTTTTTAGCCTTATAATTGATTCATTATGCATATCAATTCAAATTCTCTTCTGAGTGCATCTTGTGAATATAATGTTTTCTAGAACTTGCTTTTAAACCACTTGAGACGATCGTACATGTTCAGATTTGGAGAAGACGGAGGCAAATTAGGATTTTACCACCATGACTAAATAGCCTTTAAACTGATCATGATTTGACCCCTAGATACCATTTTGAGCCTGAATTAGCTTATTTTCTTCACTAACCCACATTCATTTACCCTTACGAACTTAAACACTTTACCTACCCTTTTTCCTTAGAACTAGGGAGCTTGGATCTTGTATAATTGATTTGTAATGTGGAGATGGTGGAAAAGCATAAGTGTGGGGGAATTTCATATGGTTCTAAGGTGGTTGTTTCGGAAAAAAAAAAAAAAAAAAAAGGAAGATAAAAGGAGTAATAGGAAAAAAAAAAATTGTTGTGTTTCAAAAAAATACAAGTTCTGAAGAATTGGGAGAATTATGAGTCTTTAAAGCAAGTTGAAAGCCAAAGTAATTAAATCCACCCTATTGTGATGGAAACGTGGTACTTAATAATGATGATCTATTTATGACGTTATTGAATGCTTTCTAGTTCTAAGGAAATTTTGTGACATCCGTTCTCTTCTTTCTTATGAAACCTTGACCCTTTAGCCCCATTACAACCCTTTCAAAGACCTCCTGATCCTTTGATGTTCTGTTTTTGATGTGGAGAGTGGGTGCACAAGCAAGCCTATGGTTTAAACTGTTTTCACAAGTGATTGAGTAATTAGTATAGCTAGCTCCACATTTAAATGAGTGAAAACCAGAGTGATGCATTGTGAGAAGTAAAATTTGATACTATTTGTGCATTAACTCGAGGGTGGCATATTACACTTACTCTTTGCTGATTATTCACACACACACGCTCAAAGTACGAATGTTATATAATCTTAATAACTCCGTAGCTTGTTTATTTGAGGAAAACTTGTGCTCTCCGTACTTTATTATGCCATATTGCCTAAGGGATCTCTGAGACATAAGTTGGAAGGATTAGAGTCATTTAATTTGTGTTATGTCATTGTGGTGTCATTTAGTTTATGTTGTTTCTCTTGAGATTCTACTAGGTTACATACTGTTGTTTTGCTAAGGGACTAGCCAAAGCTAAGTGTGGGGGAATTTGATAGGAACACTTTGTGTTACGTTTTTAATGCCTTTCCTACCCTATTTGGCTTTGCAATTCTCTTAACTTTGTTATTTTGAGCTTAGTTTCTTTTCTTAGTATTTAAAAAGCTTGTGAACGTGGGAATGGTAAAATAAGGCGCTAAAATGAGTTTTCCTAGTTACTTTAGGAAATCTAAGTGGATTAAGAAAATAGTCTTATCATTCTAAGAAACTTTTCTAATTATGGAAACTTTCCTTATCTATTATTTGCTGATTTCTTTGTAGGGTTCCACCTTGGAATTATTTGGATGATGTGTCAAAGCACAAGAGAATATTGGAGTCCATTAGTGACATGGGTATGTCCAACCTAACATGGGCTTGCCCAACAAAAAAAATCACATAATCTCTTGTCAACTAAGCAAGGTGCAAGGTCCAAGCCCAAAGTAGAGGAAGATTCGGATGCAACAGCCTACTGGATTTTGGCCCATCATAACAGGCCCAAACAATATCATTTTTGAGACTTTCTTAGGTCCAAATTGAAGTTCAAGACGTTTTCTTTCCAGCCCAACAAGTTTCAGCTCATTTGGAGATGTGTGGAAGAAGATATGACCGTTTGAATTCTACTAGTTGGGTCCTCCTGAAATTTCGGGATTGTATTCCTCTTTCTTACTTTTGGCCATTCCTTGATTCTTTGCATGTTTTAGGGATTGTTTCTTTGCATGTTTTAGGGATTGTTTCCTTGCATGTTTTAGGGATTGTTTCCTTGCATGTTTCATGGCTTGTTTTTAGCATTATTTTCTTGCTTTTCCTAAGCTTAGAGGGTTGTTCTAAGCTCTATAAATAGGGTGTTTGTAAGCTAAAAGATATCATCTTTTCTCTTGGAACCATCTCTACTCAAAATTCAAGAAGCAAAAGGCTGAAACACTCCACCATTCCTTCTCCAATTGTGAGCACATTAGGACTTTTCCAAAATGTGTTCTCCTTCATCTATCATCATAGCCGTGAGGTTCATCACCATTAACATCTCAAGCTTCCTTGAGTGTGTTCAAGAAGTGTACCCCTTACGGCTATTCTTTTTAATTGTTTCAGCCTTGGATTCTTATGTTAGATATTATTATTAATTCAATGAGTTGGTTAATTTTCAAATTTATTCTTTAATGTTTTTGAATTGTTCATGATATGTAGACATATTAATTCATTACATATGTTGAATTTTCAGTTCTGTTATATTGAAAACTTTGATATTGCAAATCATTGAAGCCATAATCGCACTTTCGATCACCTAATTGATCTGGAGTACGATTTAAAGTGGTAAAAGCTATGAACAATAGCCAATGTTCTGGAAATTGCATGTTCTTTATCCATGGACTTTTTCATAGGAATAAGGAACATGTTATTGAATCATAATTCCTTTTGATCTTAATGATTTGTTTAAGTAATTGTAAGGATGCGCTGAGTATTAACTTGATTGCTTAAACAAAATAACTAGCTGATGGACTTTTCCTAAGCTTAGTGATTATCTAAGAAGGAATTTATAAAGTGCATGATCTCTTTAGGCTTGCACTTTGATTCAATTCTGATATGTGATTGAGGCACGAATTCGTTGTCTACATTGAAACAATTTGATTAGTCATTTAACAAACTTGATTTTCTGAATTGTGAGAGAAAATGATCAATTGTAAATAATTGTTCTTTAATTTCCTTAGTAAAATTAGTAAAAAGAAAAATCAGATCATGAAAACCCCCTAATCTTATGTAATGTTAATAGATGTAGATTTATATTTGTTTATAAACTGCTAATTAAACCAATCAAATCATTTATTATTATTTTTATGACTCTTTAGTATAGAGTACCCGCAATCCCCGGCCAATAACGATACCCTACTAATCACTTTACTACAATCTTCTGCAGGGTTTGTTGATGACCGAAATAAACGGTCTATCACAGTAAACCCCCTACGGGCGGTCGTCCGTCGTCGTAAAGTAGTCCCCGCGAAGCTTTCGGGAAGAGGGGTAGTCTTGTGTGTAAGCATAGCATTTCTGGTCGAACCCGCCCAATCCAACTAAGAAGAACCGAACCTGACAGACACATCTTTTTTCCTTTTGGGAGGGTACTCCGAGTAGTGGGTACCTCGTAGGACCTCGACCCGCCTACTCGGGTCTTGTATGGATATGCAGGAAGGGGTGCTCCTAGGTGTGTGTAGGGGTTGTGTTTGTTCGCGAGAATGGATTCCTCGTCAAGTCAGTTTGGGGGGTGTGGACACACTTGCGCGAATTCGGGTAACAGCTACAAGGGAGAAATCGAAAGGAAACTGTACCCGACCAGGGATGGACGTAAACTCGTAAGCTACCGAGGGTAGGGATAATCGTCCAAGTCTTATTCTGAAACAAAAAAGTCGCCCCGGCACAGCAGGCGGGTTGGTTGATAGACCGTTTATTTCGGTCATCAACAAACCCTGCAGAAGATTGTAGTAAAGTGATTAGTAGGGTATCGTTATTGGCCGGGGATTGCGGGTACTCTATACTTCATAAAAATAATAATAAATGATTTGATTGGTTTAATTAGCAGTTTATAAACAAATATAAATCTACATCTATTAACATTACATAAGATTAGGGGGTTTTCATGATCTGATTTTTCTTTTTACTAATTTTACTAAGGAAATTAAAGAACAATTATTTACAATTGATCATTTTCTCTCACAATTCAGAAAATCAAGTTTGTTAAATGACTAATCAAATTGTTTCAATGTAGACAACGAATTCGTGCCTCAATCACATATCAGAATTGAATCAAAGTGCAAGCCTAAAGAGATCATGCACTTTATAAATTCCTTCTTAGATAATCACTAAGCTTAGGAAAAGTCCATCAGCTAGTTATTTTGTTTAAGCAATCAAGTTAATACTCAGCGCATCCTTACAATTACTTAAACAAATCATTAAGATCAAAAGGAATTATGATTCAATAACATGTTCCTTATTCCTATGAAAAAAAGTCCATGGATAAAGAACATGCAATTTCCAGAACATTGGCTATTGTTCATAGCTTTTACCACTTTAAATCGTACTCCAGATCAATTAGGTGATCGAAAGTGCGATTATGGCTTCAATGATTTGCAATATCAAAGTTTTCAATATAACAGAACTGAAAATTCAACATATGTAATGAATTAATATGTCTACATATCATGAACAATTCAAAAACATTAAAGAATAAATCTGAAAATTAACCAACTCATTGAATTAATAATAATATCTAACATAAGAATCCAAGGCTGAAACAATTAAAAAGAATAGCCGTAAGGGGTACACTTCTTGAACACACTCAAGGAAGCTTGAGATGTTAATGGTGATGAACCTCACGGCTATGATGATAGATGAAGGAGAACACATTTTGGAAAAGTCCTAATGTGCTCACAATTGGAGAAGGAATGGTGGAGTGTTTTAGCCTTTTGCTTCTTGAATTTTGAGTAGAGATGGTTCCAAGAGAAAAGATGATCTCTTTCAGCTTACAAACACCCTATTTATAGAGCTTAGAACAACCCTCTAAGCTTAGGAAAAGCAAGAAAACAATGCTAAAAACAAGCCATGAAACATGCAAAGAAACAATCCCTAAAACATGCAAAGAATCAAGGAATGGCCAAAAGTAAGAAAGAGGAATACAATCCCGAAATTTCAGGAGGACCCAACTAGTAGAATTCAAACGGTCATATCTTCTTCCACACATCTCCAAATGAGGTGAAACTTGTTGGGCTGGAAAGAAGACGTCTTGAACTTCAATTTGGACCTAAGAAAGTCTCAAAAATGATATTGTTTGGGCCTGTTATGATGGGCCAAAATCCAGTAGGCTGTTGCATCCGAATCTTCCTCCACTTTGGGCTTGGACCTTGCACCTTGCTTAGTTGACAAGAGATTATGTGATCTTTTGTTGTGCAAGCCCATGTTAGGTTGGACATACCCATGTCACTAATGGACTCCAATATTCTCTTGTGTTTTGACACATCATCCAAATAATTCCATGGTGGAACCCTACAAAGAAATCAGAAAATAATAGATAAGGAAAGTTTCCATAATTAGAAAAGTTTTTTTAGAATGATAAGACTATTTTCTTAATCCACTTAGATTTCCTAAAGTAACTAGGAAAACTCATTTTAGCACCTTATTTTACCATTCCCACGTTCACAAGCTTTCTAAATACTAAGAAAAGAAACTAAGCTCAAAATAACAAAGTTAAGAGAATTACAAAGCCAAATAGGGTAGGAAAGGCATTAAAAACGTAACACAAAGTGTTCCTATCAAATTCCCCCACACTTAGCTTTGGCTAGTCCCTTAGCAAAACAACAGTATGTAACCTAGTAGAATCTCAAGAGAAACAACATAAACTAAATGACACCACAATGACATAACACAAATTAAATGACTCTAATCCTTCCAACTTACGTCTCAGAGATCCCTTAGGTAATATGGCATAATAAAGTACGGAGAGCACAAGTTTACCTCAAATAAAGAAGCTACGGAGTTATTAAGATTATATAACATTCGTACTTTGAGTGTGTGTGTGTGAATAATCAGCCAAGAGTAAGTGTAATATGCCACCCTCGAGTTAATGCACAAATAGTATCAAATTTTACTTCTCACAATGCGTCACTCTGGTTTTCACTCATTTAAATGTGGTACTAGCTATACTAATTACTCAATCACTTGTGAAAACAGTTTAAACCATAGGCTTGCTTGTGCACCCACTCTCCACATCAAAAACAGAACATCAAAGGATCAGGAGGTCTTTGAAAGGGTTGTAATGGGGCTAAAGGGTCAAGGTTTCATAAGAAAGAAGAGAAAGGATGTCACAAAATTTCCTTAGAACTAGAAAGCATTCAATAACGTCATAAATAGATCATCATTATTAAGTACCACGTTTCCATCACAATAGGGTGGATTTAATCACTTTGGCTTTCAACTTGCTTTAAAGACTCATAATACTCCCAATTCTTCAGAACTTGTATTTTTTTGAAACACAGCAATTTTTTTTTCCTATTACTCCTTTTATCTTCTTTTTTTTTTTGTTTTTTTTTTCGAAACAACCACCTTAGAACCATATGAAATTCCCCCACACTTATGCTTTTCCACCATCTCCACATTACAAATCAATATAAACAAGATCCAAGCTCCCTAGTTCCAAGGAAAAATAGTAGGTAAAGTGTTTTAAGTTCATAAGGGTAAATGAATGTGGGTTAATGAAGAAAATAAGCTAATTCATGCTCAAAATGCTATCTAGGGGTCAAATCATGATCAGGTTAAAGGCTATTTAGTCATGGTGGTAAAATCCTAATTTGCCTCCTTCTTCTCCAAATCTGAACATGTACGATCGTCTCAAGTGGTTTAAAAGCAAGTTCTAGAAAACATTATATTCACAAGATGCACTCAGAAGAGAATTTGAATTGATATGCATAATGAATCAATTATAAGGCTCGAAAAACTCACAAATATTGTGGGATTATGCAAGTATCATTCAATATGTCTCCATGCTTCACTCTAAGGCAACAGATTACTCAAATCAAGGCTAATGTGCATCAAAATTTCAATTTCCAAGTATGACTATAATATAAGCAAATTAACTCCATTTCTTGTTTTATCTTTAAAAGTATGCTCAAACTCTTTAAAAACCATTAAGAATCAGTTTCATCATTGAGTTGGAAGAGGTCCTAAAACCTAAAAAGCAATGATATGACTCAAAAAGATGTAAATCCCTCTCCCACACTTAAATGGTACATTGTCCTCAATGTATATCAGAATAAGCATGTAATATAGAATATAAACATGGGTAAGGTATTTACGAAAATCACACAAAACAAATAACATATAAAGATCAACCAACGTAAATGGAAGAGAGAAAGAAAATGCAAATCTGTGTTAATGACTCCTCCACAGCTTCGGTTGAATTGGGTTGCCTCCCAAGCAGCGCTTTAATGTTTACAGTCTTTCAGCCTAGACTTTGTACCTTGTTTTTAGTCCTTTGTGAGTGGCACCTCTAGGAGGGGTACATCCTCCACAGTATGCTCCTCAAAAGCCTCATAGTAAGGTTTCAAGCGATGACCATTCACCTTGAATTCATTTCCAGTTTTGTCACTTTTTATCTGCATAGCACCATGAGGAAAAATATTAGTGACAATGAATGGACCCACCCATCTAGAACGTAACTTACCAGGAAAAAGTTTAAGTCTAGAATGGAAGAGAAGAACTTTTTGGCCCACAACAAAGGCCTTGCCACGGATCATCTTATCATGAAAAGCTCTAGTTTTCTCCTTGTAGATCCATGCACTATCATATGCCTCGTTTCTGATTTCCTCAAGTTCATTCAGTTGGAGTTTTCTATGTAAACCAGCCTCATCAATGTCCATGTTGAAAGACTTAACAGCCCACCATGCCCTATGCTCAAGCTCAAATGGTAAGTGACACGCTTTACCATAGACGAGTCTGAATGGAGACATCCCAATTGGCGTCTTGTAAGCTGTCCTATAAGCCCAAAGTGCATCATCAAGTCTTTTGCTCCAATCCTTGCGTGTAGGGCCCACAGTCTTCTCCAAAATCCTCTTAATCTCACGATTTGAGACCTCTGCTTGTCCACTCGTCTGAGGATGATAAGGTGTTGCCACCTTATGAGTCACTTTGTACTTCTTGAGCAAGGCCTCAATTGTACGGTTGCAGAAGTGTAATCCACCATCACTAATAATCACACGAGGCATTCCAAACCTAGCAAATATGTTAGATCTCAAGAAATCTACAACAACTTTAGAGTCATTAGTTCTGGTGGCTTTAGCCTCCACCCACTTAGACACATAATCAACAGCCAAAAGAATGTAAAGAAACCCGTTAGATGAAGGAAACGGCCCCATGAAATCAATGCCCCAAACATCGAAAATCTCAACAGTTATAATATGGGCCATGGGCATCTGATCCCTAGAGCCTAAATTACCTGTCCTCTGGCACCTGTCACAAGTCATGCAATACAAGTATGCATCCTTAAAAATAGAAGGCCAGAAAAAACCACAATCTAATACCTTACGAGCTATCCTACGAGCACCAAAGTGTCCACCACAAGACTCAGAATGACAAAAGGCAAGTATCGATTTATGCTCAGATTCAGGGACACACCTCCTAATGATTTGATCACTACAATGCTTCCACAAATAAGGTTCATCCCATATGTAATGCCTAGCCATATACTTAAGTTTTTCTTTATTAGAACGAGGTAAAGTGTCAGGAAATTGCCTAGTAACTAAATAATTCACAATATCAGCATACCAAGGCTCACTTACCTCAATCCCAAAGAGCTGCTCATCTGGGAATGATTCTTGCAGGGGTAGGACGTCCTCCTCATGAACAAGTCTGCTCAAATGGTCAGCTACCAAGTTTTCACTCCCCTTCTTGTCCTTGATCTCCAAATCAAATTCTTGAAGCAAAAGCACCCATCTAATCAGTCTCGGTTTGGCCTCCTTCTTTGTCATTAGATACTTCAAAGCTGCATGATCAGTATAAACAACAACTTTAGTTTGAAGTAAATAAGAGCGAAATTTATCTAAGGCAAAAACAACAGCAATGAGCTCTTTTTCAGTTGTGGAATAGTTTAGTTGAGCATCATTGAGTGTCCTAGAGGCATAGTAGATGGCATAGGGCTTCTTGTCCATTCTTTGTCCCAAAACAGCCCCAACGGCGTAATCTGAGGCGTCACACATCAATTCAAAAGGTAAGGACCAATTAGGTGGAGACATGATGGGAGCAGTAGTCAATAACTCCTTCAGCTTCTCAAAAGCTTTCTTGCACTCCTCATCAAACTCAAAGAGAGTGTCCTTCTGAAGTAAACAGCACAAGGGCCTTGATACATTGGAGAAATCCTTGATAAACCTCCTGTAAAATCCTGCATGACCAAGAAATGAACGAACCTCTCTCACACAAGTGGGAGAGGGTAAGTAACGCACAAGATCTACCTTAGATTTATCAACCTCAATCCCCCTAGCAGATATGATATGTCCTAAAACAATCCCTTGAGTCACCATGAAGTGACATTTTTCCCAATTTAGAACCAAGTTTGTTTCAACACAACGTTTCAGAATAAGTTCCAAATTTCCTAAGCATGCATCAAAATCTCTACCAAAGACACTAAAATCATCCATAAAGACCTCAATGATATTCTCGATGTATTCAGAGAAAATGAAGAGCATACAACGTTGAAACGTACCTAGTGCATTGCACAATCCGAATGGCATACGTCTGTAAGCATAAGTGCCAAAAGGGCAAGTGAAGGTGGTCTTCTCTTGGTCCTCTTGCGCTATACAGATCTGGTTGTACCCACTATATCCATCCAAAAAACAATAAAAAGGATAACCAGCTAACCTCTCGAGCATCTGATCGATGAAGGGCAGAGGGAAATGGTCCTTTCTTGTTGAAGCATTGAGCTTCCTATAGTCTATGCAAACTCGATAACCAGTTACCACTCTTTGAGGTACAAGCTCATTCTCCTCATTCTTTACCACAGTAACTCCTGACTTCTTTGGCACAACTTGAATAGGAGACACCCACTTGCTATCTGAAATAGGGTAAATAACGCCACAATCAAGTAACTTAATTACCTCATCTTGCACAACCTTCATCATAGGTGGATGTAGGCGTCTCTGGGCATCTCTGGTGGGTTTGGCACCATCCTCCAACAAGATCCTATGGACGCACATGGTTGGGCTAATTCCCTTGATATCTGCCAAAGTCCAACCAATGGCGGTCTTGTACTTCTTCAGAACGTCCACAAGCTTCTTTTCTTGGTCTTCCTCCAACTTCGAGGATATAATAACAGGCAGCGTCTCATTGTCCCCCAAAAAGACATACTTCAAGTGATCTGGCAAAACCTTAAGCTCAAGTGTAGGGGTCTGTATCACTGAAGGTAAAAATTTGTTAGTGGAAATAGGAAAGGACAAAGGAGGAATAGACCTTGGTAATATGGGTCGGGCCTCAAGGGAGGCTACGGTTTTGATCACAATGGGCTCTTCAGCCTTCTCTAACTCAGCCCTAGAAATGGATTCTCCATTCTCAGTATAACCAACTCCTTGAGAGAGTGTTACTTTCAACTCATCCTCTTCCATTGCTTCCAAAAATCTCTGCGCAAGTGAGTTAATATCATCAATAGAAAAACAGGGTTTAATGTCAGTCAATGGATACCTCATGGCTTCAAAGATGTTGAAGCGTATAACTTCATTATCAAATTCCATGGTTAGAGTTCCCTCATAAACATCGATCTTTGTTCTTGCGATCCTCATGAATGGGCGCCCTAAAAGCAACGGAGTAGAATTTAGGGGAGAATCTTCCATATCAATGATATAAAAGTCTGCAGGAAAAATGAGTTGATTTACTTGCACAAGAACATCTTCAACGTATCCTTTAGGATACTTATTAGATCGATCAGCCAATTGGATAACAACATTATCACTTTTAAGTGCACCTAGCTCTAAAGAAGCATAAAGACTATAAGGCATCACATTAATTGAAGCTCCTAAGTCTAGCATGACATTATCAAATTTGTTGGTACCAATCACACAAGGAACAGAAAAACTCCCTGGATCCTTAAGCTTTGGTGGCAATTTCCTTTGGATGACAGCAGAGACTGTCTCATTCAACTTCACCACCTCCTTCTCACGAGTCTGCCTCCTTGTAGTGCAAAGCTCCTTCAGAAACTTGGCATATCTTGGCACTTGCTTCAAGCACTCAATCAAAGGCATGTTGACTTGTACCTTCTTAAAAATCTCCAAGATGGCCTGATCAGATTCATCCTTCTTGGTTTTGGCAAACCTTCTAGGAAAAGGTACATGAGCAAAAGGATTAGAATCAAAAGAGTGTTTAGGGTTTTGTTCGTTACCTTGAGGTTTTAAAGCATTCTCAGATGATGGAGGACCAATCATTTCTGCCATTGTGGTGGTGGGAACTTTCTGTATTTCCTTCTTGGTGCTCTCAACGTCCTCTTCCTCATGGTGGGTCACTTTGGCTTTCTTCTGAGTTTTAAGAACATCCACAAGGGTCTTGCCACTCCTTGTGGTAACAACTTTAGCTTGCTCGATAATTGGGTTGGGAACAGTGTTGCTAGGCAATTTTCCACTCTCTGTTATCTTCCCCATGAAGTCCACCACTTGTCCCAATTGCTTCTTCAGCTCTGCAATATCCTTAGTGTGAGCCTGTTGACCTGTAACAAGAGCTTGAGTAGCAGTAGTTAAATTCTGTTGCCCTTGAGCAAGAGACTTTAAAATTTCATCATAATTAGAAGCAACAGAATTTGTAGGTACAATAGGATTAGGGACAAAGTTTTGAGGTACCTGAGGCCTCATAAACAAACCTTGAGGGGGTGGAAACACTTGCCCTTGACCTTGAGGGTTCTGAACATTATCATTGTTGGCCCAACGAAAATTGGGGTGATCTCTAAGCCCGGGGTTATATGTGTTAGAGAAAGGGTTGTACCTTTGTCCACCTTGATTACCTTGAAACCCAACAGCGTTAAGAGACTCTCATCCTCCATTGTTGATCAGTTGGGGACATTGGTCAGTTGGATGCCCTTGAGTACAACACACACCACAGATTTGAGCAACTTGTTGTACTTGTGCTCCATTCACATTCAGTACCTGAGACAGAAGAGTAGACATTTTATTAACATTTTCCTCAAGAGCAGAGTTAGAAGATACCTCATTCACCCCATGAGTGGAGTTTAACACTCCCTCGTATTGTTGATAATTAAGAGCACGTTGGGCGAGTAACTCCTTAGCAACATCAGGTGTCTTATCGACAAAAAAACCTCCGGCAGCAGCATCTAACAATTGACGTTCGAGGGGGAGAAGTCCTTCATAAAAGTAAGTGAGAAGATTCCCTTCTTTCATCCCATGTGAAGGACATGATGCAATTAAGCTCTTGAATCTCTCATAGTAGGCATAGAACGCCTCTTCCTTCCTTTGCTCAATTCCAGTTATCTGCTTCCTCAAGACAGTAATCCTTGAGGCAGGGAAGTACTTAGTCAGAAACTCAGTCATAAGCTTCTCCCATGTGTTGATGTAACCCGAGGGTAGATCAAACAACCAAGTCTTTGCCCTATCTTCAAGTGAAAAAGGGAATGACTTCAGCTTCAGAACGTTGAGATCCGCATTTTGTGGGCATATACTTGAACACACAAACTGGAACTCCTTGAGATGTTTGTGAGGATCTTCGTTAGTAAGCCCATGGAATTTGGGCAAATGGTGCAAGAACCCACTCTTCAGTTCGAACTCAGCTATCTTGCCAACTGCTGGTTCTGGATAAGTAATACAAGTTGGTGCAGCTCCCCCATCAGTTGAAGAAGACATTTGCCTAATAGTTTCAGCCATTGGTACTTCGTCTTCCTTACTTGCGTCTTCTAAGTCAGGTATGTCTTCTTCCTCGTCTGACAAGTGATGTGAAAAATTATCTGACTCCTCCGACGCTAGCCTCCCTTCTTGGTGAGGTGGGGGTTGATTTGTAGAAAGTGCAACTTCTTTTAGTAAAGCCAAGCGTTTTCTAAGTTCTTGAGTCTTTCTACTAAGTGCTGACATTCATGGACCTAAATAACAAAAGCAAAGGAATCAATATATAAGTTAAAGTTTGAAATACAAATAATAATGAGCTTCCCTTACAAACGTTATAAATGGTTTTAAGGAAGTCACATGCTAAAATTGCAATCAAGTAAAACACAAGTTATATTATATGTTAAGAAGAATATTAACAAGTTAAATGACACTAAAATATAGAGATTTTGCAATCCCCGGCAACGGCGCCATTTGATAGACCATTTATTTCGGTCATCAACAAACCCTGCAGAAGATTGTAGTAAAGTGATTAGTAGGGTATCGTTATTGGCCGGGGATTGCGGGTACTCTATACTTCATAAAAATAATAATAAATGATTTGATTGGTTTAATTAGCAGTTTATAAACAAATATAAATCTACATCTATTAACATTACATAAGATTAGGGGGTTTTCATGATCTGATTTTTCTTTTTACTAATTTTACTAAGGAAATTAAAGAACAATTATTTACAATTGATCATTTTCTCTCACAATTCAGAAAATCAAGTTTGTTAAATGACTAATCAAATTGTTTCAATGTAGACAACGAATTCGTGCCTCAATCACATATCAGAATTGAATCAAAGTGCAAGCCTAAAGAGATCATGCACTTTATAAATTCCTTCTTAGATAATCACTAAGCTTAGGAAAAGTCCATCAGCTAGTTATTTTGTTTAAGCAATCAAGTTAATACTCAGCGCATCCTTACAATTACTTAAACAAATCATTAAGATCAAAAGGAATTATGATTCAATAACATGTTCCTTATTCCTATGAAAAAAAGTCCATGGATAAAGAACATTCAATTTCCAGAACATTGGCTATTGTTCATAGCTTTTACCACTTTAAATCGTACTCCAGATCAATTAGGTGATCGAAAGTGCGATTATGGCTTCAATGATTTGCAATATCAAAGTTTTCAATATAACAGAACTGAAAATTCAACATATGTAATGAATTAATATGTCTACATATCATGAACAATTCAAAAACATTAAAGAATAAATCTGAAAATTAACCAACTCATTGAATTAATAATAATATCTAACATAAGAATCCAAGGCTGAAACAATTAAAAAGAATAGCCGTAAAGGGTACACTTCTTGAACACACTCAAGGAAGCTTGAGATGTTAATGGTGATGAACCTCACGGCTATGATGATAGATGAAGGAGAACACATTTTGGAAAAGTCCTAATGTGCTCACAATTGGAGAAGGAATGGTGGAGTGTTTTAGCCTTTTGCTTCTTGAATTTTGAGTAGAGATGGTTCCAAGAGAAAAGATGATCTCTTTCAGCTTACAAACACCCTATTTATAGAGTTTAGAACAACCCTCTAAGCTTAGGAAAAGCAAGAAAACAATGCTAAAAACAAGCCATGAAACATGCAAGGAAACAATCCCTAAAACATGCAAAGAATCAAGGAATGGCCAAAAGTAAGAAAGAGGAATACAATCCCGAAATTTCAGGAGGACCCAACTAGTAGAATTCAAACGGTCATATCTTCTTCCACACATCTCCAAATGAGCTGAAACTTGTTGGGCTGGAAAGAAGACGTCTTGAACTTCAATTTTGACCTAAGAAAGTCTCAAAAATGATATTGTTTGGGCCTGTTATGATGGGCCAAAATCCAGTAGGCTGTTGCATCCGAATCTTCCTCCACTTTGGGCTTGGACCTTGCACCTTGCTTAGTTGACAAGAGATTATGTGATCTTTTGTTGTGCAAGCCCATGTTAGGTTGGACATACCCATGTCACTAATGGACTCCAATATTCTTTTGTGTTTTGACACATCATCCAAATAATTCCAAGGTGGAACCCTATAAAGAAATCAGAAAATAATAGATAAGGAAAGTTTCCATAATTAGAAAAGTTTTTTTAGAATGATAAGACTATTTTCTTAATCCACTTAGATTTCCTAAAGTAACTAGGAAAACTCATTTTAGCACCTTATTTTACCATTCCCACGTTCACAAGCTTTCTAAATACTAAGAAAAGAAACTAAGCTCAAAATAACAAAGTTAAGAGAATTACAAAGCCAAATAGGGTAGGAAAGGCATTAAAAACGTAACACAAAGTGTTCCTATCATTGGTTCCTCTGTCGTCGCCGGGGAGCTCTTGGCGAGGAGACCTTAGGATAAGTTGCTAAAACAAACGGGAGGGGAGGATCGACCCGTTCAGTAGAATTCCGAAGAAAGACTGTTGACAGCAGGTGGAGACATTTCTTTGGCCCCCTTCAAAAGGAAATGTGGGCAGGGTTAAGCTCGGCAGAGGGTTCGAGAATAGGGTAGGGTCCTGTCCTTAAGATTCAGATAAGAAAAGAGTTCCAAACCTTTATGCCCGTATAAGTGCTGCGTACAAGTTCCGGCCAGGATAATTGGGAAAGATCAAACCAATTTGAACCGCTCACATCACAGTAGTAGTAGCATAAAGGCCGTAAGTCGGGGGACGGCCATAACATAAGGCTATCTATAGATAGAGAGAGAGATCCGTTGCGTGAGCAACCCGACTGTGCGTTACATGTGCTCTACAGGCCGCACTCCATCTTTCTTCCCAACGAGCCCATTTTTCTTTTGATTTGGAAGACGGGCGTTGCGTTCGGTTCGAAAGGTATGGTTTTCAGTATGTCTCCAGATAGGGCCCCCCACTAGTCCGGCTAGCTAGTGAGCGGTTCTTTCGGGCGAGAAGCAGGCCGGGCCCTACGGGCGGGCATCTCCCACAACGCAAGCTGCATTGTTCGCCACCACCCGAAAAGCAAAAGATTCGAGAGTCCAGGCTGAAAATACATGCATAGATAGTGGTCTAATGACAAGGGCCGACGACGGAAGCTTGGGACGGAGCCGTATGATGCGAAAGTCTCACGTACGGTTCCCTGAGAAGGGAGTGGCTACCTACTGGAGCTTCGACCAACCACCACCGGTCAATTCCGCTTTGGGGCCACCCCTTACTCTACCATTATTATAGGGGTATGGGGTTCGAGACAAAGAAAGATCAAGGCAGCATATCAGTTTTTCCTTTATACTTTACTTGGATCTGTTTTTATGCTATTAGCTATTCTGTTGATTCTTCTCCAAACAGGAACCACCGATTTACAAATCTCATTAACCACAGAATTTAGTGAGCGGCGCCAAATCTTTCTATGGATTGCTTCTTTCGCCGTCAAAGTGCCTATGGTACCAGTTCATATTTGGTTACCCGAAGCTCATGTAGAGGCACCTACGGCAGGATCCATCATCTTGGCAGGAATTCCTTCAAAATTGGGACCCCACGGGTTTTTAAGATTTTCAATACCCATGTTTCCCGAAGCGACACTTTGTTCTACTCCTTTCATTTATACTTTAAGCGCGATTGCTATAATATATAATTCCTTGACCACTTCAAGACAGATCGATCTTAAGAAGATCATTGCTTACTCCTCAGTAGCCCATATGAATCTGGTGACTATTGGTATGTTTAGTCGGGCGGCAGCCGTTAGGTCACCTATTTTGAGTTATGGACACACAAGGCCAAAACATTTGTGCCGGGCGTGCGACCCATCAACCTACTAGCAATGGGGGAGAAAACATAGCATGTCGCAACAAAAGCTTGATTCGAGGCGTCAGCAAAACACTGCCGTCTGTTCCAAAAACAAAAGCCCCTTAGCGCCCCGGGACGGGAGTGGGGGACGGCTCTACGCGCAGGCAACAGCAGCACCGGCTCCACGAAGTCAGAATCGAATCTTTCTGTTTGTTGGCTTTCCCAATTCATTCGTAAATAAGAATTCAAGGGCTAGAAGCGCTTGCTTCTAGCTGCTTCGCCTGCTTCTTATTATGGCGGCTATGTTGGCGTGGCGAAAATGAACGAAAAGCGATATGAACGTGCTATTTTCAAATCGATTGAAAGATAGCCTGATCTGTTCTGATAGATCGAAATAGTAGGAACCCTATTTCTATCTATTGATGAGACAACTATCTATTCTTGATCCATCAGAAAGAAATCGATATGTATCTGATGGAGTCTACATCGTACGTAGAGCGCCCAAGCGCTTTTTGGGCCAGCTCAGTTCTCTTATCCATCGGTCCAATGCACTAGGCTCATCTCATGGAGGGAAAAGCCAAAATGTAGTTGTGTTGTTGTTGTTCGCCGGCTCGACGCATTCCCTTCTCTCCCCGGCATCGTCCCACACAGAAAGAAAGAGCGCAGAGCCCCGGCCCGACCTGTAGGTCCACTAACGTAAAGCGAGGAGTTGAGCCTGAACTGGCGAACCGAAGTCACTTTCGGAACCATACTTCCTACAGCTAACATGTGTCCCGTCCAGCGGAAACGCGCAGCACAAACGAACGTGAGCTGCTATACCGAATCCTCCGCTGGCCATCGGGGACCGAGTGGTAAGGCCATGATCCGCAGGGGAACGGATCACTCATTCTTCCATTGGGGACAGGTGCACGAACGACAACTCCAAACGTCACACATCCGCCGCCTACCTACCGTTTAGGTGGCACCAGCGAGATCCAGCTAAGGAAAAAGAGTGTCGCAGCTGCTCCACTCCGCCGCGGTCTCATGAACTGAACTTCGTTGCCTTCCCGCGCGCGAAGCGAAATGGGCGCTGTGCTGTGGGTCAGTTTCGGGGTGGGGGATGAAGAGATACCAAAAGAATGATTCATTTGGATCGACGAGCTTTTTCAGCCCCTCAGAATCAATGGAATGTCTGTCTATCCATAAACATCTATTCTATTTGTATATCTAGGGGATCTCTCTATACATATAAAAGTTTTTTATGGCATGATATGATCGCCTAGCTGTAGCCGCATATCAGCTGCGCTCAATAGCGGGATTTCTGTTGGATCAGATCTTTCGCTTTGACGGAACTTTTGGACCTAGCGAAAAGGACTTTAAGCCTTCGCGCAAGCAAGCGCGAGAGAAGCAAGCAAAGTAGAAGCTTTGCCAGAAGCAAGACGAGGAAGCGGAGCTGTCGTATAAGCGGTAGCTTCCCCCGACCGACTAAAATACAACAGTCGCGGCCTACTTTGATTCAAAAGAAAGGCGAAGGGTTTGGCAACAAGCAAACGGCTTTCTATCATAGTTGCAAGGGTTCCAAACCTTAACTACTTAAGTACCAAAGGCTTCTTTCGGTTGGTTTCATAAGGGGGCTGTTCACTACAAGCTATCAGCGCTGTCTTAGAGGCAATAAGATAAGTCGACGTTCCATTTCTAAGGCGGGTTTCCGCTGAGAACGGAATAGAGTTCGTGTCCAAAGGTGAACAACGCCCTAGCTTCTAGAGTTCGCTGCTTTTCCCAGGCCGGAGAAGGGCTTATACTGCTCGCCTTTGTTTGGTTTGATATATTCATTTAGTACAAATACAAACTAAAACTACACCAAAGTGGAAGGGCCACTATAGAAGCTAGAAGTCGCCTATAGTATAGTAGTAGTCGGCCTAACCAAAGCGTCACGACAACAAAAAATTACCCTTATGAATGGAATCTTAAGTAGGGGGCTTAGCCCGCCCGCCTACCAATCAAAGAGGCTGAGAGTAAGCGTACGTAAGCTCACCCGTAAGCTCGAAGAGCTTCCCTTCATTCACTTCGCGGGAGCCGCGCAGCACATAGATGGAAGTCAGAGGGCCCATACTACCTGCCTAACCCTTCGCTCCGAGGGACCGTAGATCGGAAAGCGCCTTCTAAACCACCCCATTTATCCAAAAGAGAAGGGAAGGGGCCTATGTATTTGCATGACCCCTGCAGATTTTACCCTATCTACACCTGGAGCCAATCCCCTATCGGTGCTGCCACCACGCCGCAGAACGAGAGCTCGTGTGGAACCTTTTATTTCTGGCGTAACAGCTTACGGTCGCGTAACATAAGGGCCGGGGGTACGGTAAACTCGGCCAAAATATGACACCCGAAGGGCCCGAACGCACAATCCTATCCTATCCGAGTCCGAGCCCTTGCACTTCGGACAGCCGACCGTAGCATCATAAGGAGGACCTCCCTTTCGAGGTAAAAAAATGGTACGGTACATAGGAGGTTGGTCTTTCTCAACATGGTGTATAGCACGCCTTTCGATACAAGATAGGGCCGTTCTCACATGAAAGAAGAGAATCAATCCTTTCTTCTCTTTCTCGAGAAGGAAAGAAAAATAGGGTCTTATGGGGGGAGGGGGAACATTCGGGCGCATTTCTCAAAATCCTCCACTGCATCCAGAATCACAAGTGGAACGCTAAGCAGGGGTGGGAAGGCAGCGAGCTCCGCCACAAAAGCGAAGCGAGCCCCTTACTCACCTCTCTCTATAAAGCAAGCCCTATTTGTTTGTAAAGCTTGAAAGCCGCTGCGCGCTACTAGCGCGCATCCGTTTTTCAGCTGGCTTCAAATCAAAGTGCTAGTTGTAGCGCGCTAGCGCCCCTATAGAGTAAGGCTCTTTTGTGGAGTCGCACTCCACGAGCCTTGTCTTCCCCCCAACGATTAGCTTCCTTTTCTTGTTCCGGTCCGACAACGAGGACGCTGCCCTGCCCTTCTCCTGCCGTGGGAGGACTTCAGCCTGTGGTGTGGTCCAACCTATGGGCGGAGTCGCCCTCATCTCCCCCATTGCTCAGTGCTCCCTGCTGCTAAGCTGGGCTTTACCTGTCCCCGGCGTGGACGCGGGCTTCTATAAGAGAATGAGAAGCTCTCAACACAAGAAAACGCGAACTGCGCGGAGCCCGCCCGAGTTCGTTTTCTGCCGCCACTGGCCGGCCGCGGGGGAAACACAACCCGGCCCCCTCTCGGGAAACGAGGGTGGGGTCCAACAAGCACTTGCTGCAGAGGGGGCCCACAAGCACCCGGCCCGCCACTTCTTCCTCAGTAAAGCCGACTTCTTTTTCGTCAGTGCTGACGCAGTGCGCACGTAGATAAGGAAAGCAAAATCCCAGTGGGGGAAGGGAAAGGCTTGGGCCTACCTATCCCGATAAGACCTCATAAGGGAACGGGGGGAGTTGTTGAGAGGTTCCATATTGCCGAGCCGAAGGGCAGCACTTTTGTACGTGATCGTAGTATGTCGTCTCGTCCCCGCTGCATTGAAGAGTACCTACACACTATGTTCCGGTTCACTGATAGGGAAGATAGAGTTGGGGCGGGGGTCTACGATGTGATACTCAAGTATGACCTGGGGAGATACATGCTAACTATGGGTAGGAAGCAGGAACCCTTATGTAAAAAATGTCGGGGGGTTACAGATCTCTTATACTACCATCGATCGACAGAGCGGAACTGATACCGGATTTAAATAGAATTGAAGGAAACTAAACAAACAAATAACAAAATGAAAGATAAGAGTTCACCACCCAAGAGATAACACCAAAGGGATATAGAATATCACCACCCAAAGGATTAACACAAGGGATACAGAACTATAGGAATTCACCACTCTGAGGATTATACCAAAGAGATACAGAATTACAAGAAGGAGAAAACTCTCTTCTAAAAGCCAAAGACTGATGTCAATTTATAAACTCAAGTCTGATTTTCAACTTACAAACACAAGTACTTATAGAGCTTAGAACAACCCTCTAAGCTTAGGAAAAGTAAGAAAACAATCCATAAAACACGCAAGGAAACAATCCCTAAAACAAGGAATGAGACAATCCCTAAAACATGCAAGGAATCAAGGAATTGGTCAAAAGTAAAAAGAGGAACACAATTTCGGATTTTCAGGAGCACCCAATGACCAGAATTCAAATGGTCATATCTTCTTGTAGACATCTCCAAATGGGCTGAAACTTATTTGGTTGGAAAGATGACGTCTTGAACTTTAATTTGGACTTAAGAAAATCTCAAAAAGGAGATCTTTTGTACCTGGTATGATCAGCCTAAATCCAGTAAGCTGTTGCATCCGAATCTTCTTCCACTTTGGGCTTGGACCTTGCACCTTGCTTAGTTGACAAGAGATTATTAGATTTTTGTTGGGCAGGCCCATGCTAAGTTGGACATACCCATGTTAGGCTCCCCCAGTTGATGGGGACTTGCCCTCAAGTCCAAGATTTCTTCATTTACTTCATAGGGAGATAAGTCACTCACGTTGAAAGTTGCAGATACTTCATAATCTCCTAGAAGTTCAATCTTTTAAGCATTTTCTCCAATGCGTTGAAGTACCTTAAATGGGCCATCAGCTCGTGGCAGAAGTTTAGACCGTTGTTTTGCGGGAAAACGTTCCTTTCGAAGATGAATCCATACTAGATCTCCTTCTTTGAAAGCTGCAGGCTTTCTATGTTTATTTGCTTGCTTGCGGTACTTCTCATTTTGCTTCTCAATATGAGCTCGAATCTGCTCATGTAATTTCTTGATCTCCTTCATTCGTTCATTGGCATCTCCACTAAATTGGGTAGTAGTCGGAAGTGGAGCCAAATCAAGAGGGCTAATAGGTTTGAGACCATAGACAGCCTCAAAGGGGCTATAGCCAGTGGTTTGGCTAATAGACCTATTATAGGCAAATTCAGCTTGAGCTAGGAGGAGATCCCATTGACGGATGTTCTTCCCCACAAAGTTTCTCAAAAGATTTCCCAAACTTCGATTAACGACTTCAGGTTGACCATCTGTTTGGGGATGATAAGCGGAGCTGAATTGAAGGATAGTGCCAAGCTTTCGCCAAAGAGTACGCCAAAAATGTCCGACGAACTTGGAATCACGATCAGAAGTAATTGTCTTAGGAATGCCATGAAGTTTGATAATTTCTCTGAAATATAGATCAGCAACATGAGATGCATCAAGAGTTTTGTTGCAAGGAACAAAATGAGCCATCTTTGAGAATCGATCAACCACCACCATAATGGAGTCTTTATTTCGTTGAGTTCTTGGCAAACCTACAACAAAATCCATACTAATGTCCTCCCATGGGGCATTAGGAATAGGTAATTGGATGTATAGCCCGATGTTTTGCTTGCGACTCTTTGCGAGGTGGCAAATTTGACATTGCTTCACATGTCGCTCAACATCTCTCACCATTTGGGCAAAAAAAAATGTTCCTGCACAAGAGTTAAAGTTTTATCTCTACCAAAATGACCAGCAAGGCCTCCTCCATGGGCTTCTTTGATAATGGCTTCTCTCAACGAACATCGAGGAATGCACAAAAGATTGCTCTTGAAGAGAAAACCATCTTGTAACAAGAAATGGTTGTTAGGACCATTAGAAGATTCCTTCCATGCATTGCCAAAATCAAGATCATCTTTATAAAGTTCTTTGACAACTTCAAAACCCAAAACCTGCACTTGCATAGTGTTAAGTAAAGAGTGTCTTCGACTGAGGGCGTCAGCAACTTGATTAAGTTTACCTGACTTGTGCTTGATGGAGAATGAATAGGCTTGCAAGAATTCACTCCACTTTGCATGTCGCTTGTTGAGTTTTTGTTGGCTGCTCAAATACTTTAGAGCTTCATGATCAGAATGAAGTATAAACTCTTTATGGAGTAGATAATGACTCCAATGCCCCAAGGCACGAACAAGAGCATAGAATTCTTTGTCATATGTTGAACTCTTCTTTCGAGATTCATTGAGCTTGTCACTAAAAAAGGCAATGGGTTTACCTTCTTGGCTGAGAACACCACCAACCCCTAAATTAGAGGCATCGCAATCAACTTCGAACACTTTGGAGAAATCTGGAAGTGTAAAGACTGGGGCCTCCGTTACCTTCTGTTTGAGAAGTTCAAAGCTCTTTTGGGCTTCCTTCGTCCACTTGAATGTTCCCCCTTTAAGGCATTCCGTGATAGGAGCAATAATGGTGCTGAAGCCTTTGATGAACCGTCGATAGAATGATGCAAGTCCATGAAAGCTTCTTATGTCGTGAAGGGACTCGGGAATAGGCCAGCTGGTGATTGCCTCTATCTTGCCCGGATCCATCATGATTCCTTCTTTGCAAACAACATAGCCTAAGAACACAAGGCTATTAGTGAAGAAATGACACTTCTTCAAGTTGACATACAACTTTTGTTCCCGTAAGGTTTGGAAAACTTGATGAAGATGCTCCATATGTTGCTCTTGAGACTTGCTGTAAACTAAGATATCATCAAAGTAAACAACAACAAATTGACCTATAAATGGTTTGAAAATATGATTCATAAGGCGCATAAAAGTACTCGGAGCATTAGATAGTCCGAATGGCATGACCATCCATTCATAAAGACCATCTCTCGTTTTGAACGCTGTCTTCCATTCATCGCCATCTCTCATGCGATTTTGATGATATCCGCTGCGAAGATCGATGTTTGAGAAGATTATGGCTCCATGAAGTTGATCCAAGAGATCATCCAACCATGGGATGGGAAAGCGGTACCGGATGGTGATTTTGTTGACAGCCCTGCTATCAATGCACATTCGCCATGAACCGTCCTTCTTTGGTACTAGAAGTGCTGGAACAGCGCAAGGACTCATGCTTTCTCGTACAAGGCCTTTGGAGATCAGCTCATCAACTTAACTTTGTAACTCTTCATGCTCCCTTGGATTCATCCGATAAGCTGCTTTGTTAGGTAAAACAGAACTTGGAATAAGATCAATATGGTGCTGTATACTCCTCATAGGTGGAAGGCCCGGTGGAAGTTCTTCAGGAATAATATCAGGGAATTCCTTAAGAAGTGGTTGTATTATAAGTGGAATCTCAATGGGATCTTTCTTTTCAACAACCATAAGAGCGTACCCCTCTCCACATTCTGTTAAAGTTTTCTCAACTTCACCTACAGAAAGTAAACTACAAACCTCCCCTTTAGAAGGTTTAGGAGTGAATATCATTTTCAGTGGGGCTAAAGTCACTTTAATTCCATTCTTTACAAAAGAATAGGTGTTTTTGAGACCATCATGGATAACTTTCCTATCATACTGCCATGGCCTACCAAGTAGTATATGACATGCATCCATAGGGACAACATCATACATAACTTCATCCTCATAATTTTTCCCAATGGAGAATTGAACTAAGCATTTCTTAGTTACCTGAATATCGTTGCCTTTTCGAAGCCATTGAAGTTTGTAGGGATGGGAATGAGCTTCTGTTTTTAGATTCAGCTTCTCCACCATGGTTGTAGACACCACATTCTCACAACTTCCTCCATCAATGATGACAGTACACACCTTGCCATTGGAAGTGCATTTGGTGTGACAAAATGTTGTTTCGAAGCCAATCATCTTCTGCATAAGTTGACTTCAAGAGTCTACGAATAACAAGAGACTCTCCCTGATCCGCATATGTGAACTCCTCCTCGGATTCGTCCTCAACTTGCTCCTCCTCAGCATTATCTTCCAATTCTTCTTCAACAAGGGAGATTATCTTGCGATTTGGACAATCGGAAGCAATATGTCCAAAACCATGACATTTAAAGCATTTTCTACTTGAATTAGAATTATTGAAGCGATTAGAACCTGATGGAGCTTCATTCCTTGCAGGTGGTTTGGCAGCTGCAGTTTTGGTTGATGGAGTGGCCTTGGAAGTAGAACTACTCCCCCAGTTTGTGATTCCATCGCGATTGAAAGGTCGATAAGTATTCTTACGCCCTTCCATTAATTGTTTCTCCACCTTTAGTGCTAGCTTGCAAACATCATTGTAGGTCCAGTAAGGTTGTAATTGTACAACATTACTGATTTCACGACGTAACCCTCCAAAGTAGCGGGCTACCATTTGTTCTTCGGGCTCTACGATGTCACAACGCATCATAGAATAATCGAACTCTGCTGTATATTCTTCCACGGAGAGATCGTTTTGTCGAAAGTTGTGGAACTTAAGAAAAGCATCTTGCCTATAATGATCTGGCAAATACTTCTTCTTAAGAGCCTTCTTCATCTTTGCCCATGTCACAATGCGACTCTTCCTTTCACGTTCTCGCTGCCTCTTAAGGTGTTCCCACCAAATAGAAGCATGTTTTCGTAGCTTGATGGCAACAAGCTTCACCTTCTTGTGATCTGCAACATCTTTGTAATCAAAGATCCGCTCAATGGTGTTAAGCCAATCAATGAATTCATCGGGTTGCATTCTTCGTTCAAATTCTGGAATGTCCACCTTGACGTCATAATCACGTTAGAAAACATGATTTCTTAGCTCACGGGGGTGAGGTGGCGTGCTGTCATTTGAGGCATGGCTACGAGCTTGGTGAAAAGGATTAACTTCGTCTCCATCATTGCTGGAAACTTCAACATCTGAGCCATGATGAGGAGCACCATGTTCAGAAGTTTCATAACGCTCTAGGCGTTGTTCGAGTTGCTGCACTTGTCTCCTCAACGCTTCTAACTCGATATCTCGCGGGTCTCCTTGCGGTGCTGGAGCTGCTATTGGAATAGCTTGACCACGACGACCACGACCAGCCATAATAACAAGAACTATGGAAATCAAGGTGTTAGATATCACACTTGAGAAACCAAAGCTCTGATACCAATTTGATACCGGATTTAAATAGAATTGAAGGAAACTAAACAAACAAACAACAAAATGAAAGATAAGAGTTCACCACCCAAGAGATAACACCAAAGGGATATAGAATATCACCACCCAAAGGATTAACACAAGGGATACAGAACTATAGGAATTCACCACTCTAAGGATTATACCAAAGAGATACAGAATTACAAGAAGGAGAAAACTCTCTTCTAAAAGCCAAAGGCTTATTTCAATTTATAAACTCAAGTCTGATTTTCAACTTACAAACACAAGTACTTATAGAGCTTAGAACAACCCTCTAAGCTTAGGAAAAGTAAGAAAACAATCCATAAAACATGCAAGGAAACAATCCCTAAAACAAGGAAGGAGACAATCCCTAAAACATGCAAGGAATCAAGGAATTGGTCAAAAGTAAAAAGAGGAACACAATTTCGGATTTTCAGGAGCACCCAATGACCAGAATTCAAATGGTCATATCTTCTTGTAGACATCTCCAAATGGGCTGAAACTTATTTGGTTGGAAAGATGACGTCTTGAACTTTAATTTGGACTTAAGAAAATCTCAAAAAGGAGATTGTTTGGGCCTGGTATGATCAACCTAAATCCAGTAAGCTGTTGCATCCGAATCTTCTTCAACTTTGGGCTTGGACCTTGCTGATACCGGATTTAAATAGAATTGAAGGAAACTAAACAAACAAACAACGAAATGAAAGATAGGAGTTCACCACCCAAGAGATAACACCAAAGGGATATAGAATATCACCACCCAAAGGATTAACACAAGGGATACAGAACTATAGGAATTCACCACTCTAAGGATTATACCAAAGAGATACAGAATTACAAGAAGGAGAAAACTCTCCTCTAAAAGCCAAAGGCTGATTTCAATTTATAAACTCAAGTCTGATTTTTCAACTTACAAACACAAGTATTTATAGAGCTTAAAACAACCCTCTAAGCTTAGGACAAGCAAGAAAACAAGGCATAAAACATGCAAGCAAACAATCCCTAAAACAAGGAAGGAGACAATCCCTAAAACATGCAAGGAATCAAGGAAAAGGCCAAAAGAAGAATACAATCCCGGAATTTCGGGAGGACCCAACTAGCAGAATTCAAACGGCCATATCTTCTTCCACACATCTCCAAATGGGCTGAAACTTGTTGGGTTGGAAAGATGACATCTTGAACTTCAATTTAGGCTTAAGAAAGTCTCAAAAAGCAGATCGTTTGGGCCTGTTATGATGGGCATAAATCTAATAGGCTGTTGCATCCAAATCTTCTTCCACTTTGGGCATGGACCTTGCACCTTGCTTAGTTGATAAGAGATTTTGTTATTTTTTGTTGGGCAGGCCCATGTTAGGTTGGACATACCCATTTCATGAGGCCTTATTTGTTAGGTTAAAGGTTTGTTGGACACACCTGTGTCAGACTCCCCCGGTTGATGAAGACTTGCCCCCAAGTCCACTGGGTCTTCTTGATCCTCAAAGTAAGGAGAAAGATCTGAGACATTAAAGGTTGTAGAAACTCCATAAGCACAAGGTAGCTCATGCCCTCTCTAACAAGCCCCTTTTCTATCAACTCTTCAATTTGTCTCTGTAATACTTCATGCTCCTTAAGGTTCAATCGATAGGCTGGTTTGTTAGGCAACACAAATCCTGGTACAAGATCAATGCAATGCTGCATATCTCTCATAAGTGGAAGGGCATGGGGAATTTCTTCTGGAACAACATCACTAAATTCCATGAGGAATGGAATCAAAGAAGGGGGGATTTCTGTTGGTTCTTTCTCTTCCCTTACCACAATTGCAAAGCCTTCACCATTCTCCATCAATGCTTTTTCAACCCCAGATTTGGTCGACAAATTAGTTCCCTCCCCAAAAGAAGGTTTAGGAACATGAACCATTTTCAATGGAACCAAAAGGACCTTAACTCCATCCTTTTCAAAAGAATAAGTATTTTTGAAACCTTCATGCTTAGTCTTTCTATCATACTGCCAAGGTCTACCAAGCAACAAATGATATGCATCCATAGGCACTATGTCACAAACTACAGCATCTTTATAATTCTTGCCAATGGAAAATTCAACCAAGCATCTTTTATTTACCTTCACTTCATTGCCTTTGCGAAGCCACTGGAATTTGAAAGGTTCTGGATGATCTTCAGTTTTTAGCTTTGGTTTCTCCACCATTGTTGATGCCACAACATTTTCACAACCTCCTTCATAAATGATGACGTTACATACCTTTCCATGAGAAGTGTATCTAGTATGAAAAATATTGTTCTGCAACCATTCATCTTCCACATAGGTTACGTTGAGGCTTCTTTGAACCACAAGAGCCTCCCTTCGATCAGCATAAGTAATTTCTTCTTCCACAGCAACATGTTCATTAGTTTCTGGTGAAAAATCATGCTCACCTTCTGTTTCCATGTCTTCTTCCACAAGAGACACCATTTTGTGATTTGTACAACCAGAAGCAATATGTCCAAAATCTTGACATTTGAAACAACTTCGAGTTGTATCAGAAATGACTGGACAATTTGAACCTGATATAGTTTCATTCCTTGGCTTGGCCGCGATTGCCTTGGGTATGGTCGTGGTTTTAGAAGTGGAACCACTACCACGGTTAGAAACTCCATCTTGAATAAAGGATCGAAAACAACTGCCATGTTTTTCTTTCTGTTGCTTCTCCACCTTCATAGCTAGTTTGCAAACATCATTGTAAGTCCAATATGGTTGCAGCTGCACCACATCACTAATTTCAACACGTAACCCACCAAGATAGCGGGCTATCATCTGCTCCTCTTGCTTAACAACATCACAACAAATCATTAGATGATCAAACTCTGCTGTATACTCCTTCACGGACAACTGCCTTTGCTTGAAATTATGAAATTTCATAAAAGCATCTTGTTTGCAGTGGTTAGGTAAATACTTTCTTTTTAGCTCTCTCCTCATCTTTGCCCATGTTGTAATACGTACTCTTCCTTCACGTTCTCGCTGCCTCTTCAAATGCTCCCACCAGATTGAAGCATGTTTCCTTAGCTTGATGGCAACAACTTTCACTTTACGATTTTCTGGAACATCTTTAAAATCAAAGATTCGCTCAACGGTAGTAAGCCAATCAATGAAATCATCTGGTTGCATCATTCCTTCAAATTCTGGAATGTCCACCTTGACATCATAATCACGTCGGAAAACATGATTTCTTAGCTCACGGGGGTGAGGTGGTGTGCTGTCAATTGAGGCGTGACTACGAGCTTGGTGAAAAGGATTAACTTTGTCTCCATCATTGCTGGAAACTTGAACGTCTGAGCCATGATGAGGGGCACCATGTTCAGAAGTTCCGTAACGCTCTAGGCGATGTTCGAGTTGCTGCACTTGTCTCCTCAAGGCTTCCATCTCGATATCTCGCGGATCTCCTTGCGGTGGTGCTTCTGGAGCTGCTACTGGAATAGCTTGACGACGACTAGCCATAATAACAAGAACTATGGAAATCAAGGTGTTAGATATCACACTTGAGAAACCAAAGCTCTGATACCAATTTGATACCGGATTTAAATAGAATTGAAGGAAACTAAACAAACAAACAACGAAATGAAAGATAGGAGTTCACCACCCAAGAGATAACACCAAAGGGATATAGAATATCACCACCCAAAGGATTAACACAAGGGATACAGAACTATAGGAATTCACCACTCTAAGGATTATACCAAAGAGATACAGAATTACAAGAAGGAGAAAACTCTCTTCTAAAAGCCAAAGGCTGATTTCAATTTATAAACTCAAGTCTGATTTTTCAACTTACAAACACAAGTATTTATAGAGCTTAAAACAACCCTCTAAGCTTAGGACAAGCAAGAAAACAAGGCATAAAACATGCAAGCAAACAATCCCTAAAACAAGGAAGGAGACAATCCCTAAAACATGCAAGGAATCAAGGAAAATGCCAAAAGAAGAATACAATCCCGGAATTTCGGGAGGACCCAACTAGCAGAATTCAAACGGCCATATCTTCTTCCACACATCTCCAAATGGGCTGAAACTTGTTGGGTTGGAAAGATGACATCTTGAACTTCAATTTAGGCTTAAGAAAGTCTCAAAAAGCAGATCGTTTGGGCCTGTTATGATGGGCATAAATCTAATAGGCTGTTGCATCCAAATCTTCTTCCACTTTGGGCATGGACCTTGCACCTTGCTTAGTTGATAAGAGATTTTGTTATTTTTTGTTGGGCAGGCCCATGTTAGGTTGGACATACCCATTTCATGAGGCCTTATTTGTTAGGTTAAAGGTTTGTTGGACACACCTGTGTCACTTGCACCTTGCTTAGTTGACAAGAGATTATTAGATTTTTGTTGGGCAGGCCCATGCTAGGTTGGACATACCCATGTCAGGAACGACCAAAAAAAGAAGTGAAGTTAGAAAGCCGTATGATAGGTGGTAACTATCTTGTACGGTTCGGGGGGTAATCGGCGTACTCCGGGGAGGAATCTTTCGCTCTATCGAACATACAGGGAATTGGAGGTAGCATTCCACCGATGTTAAGTCATGGACTGGTTCCTTCCGCCCTTTTTCTATGTGTTGGTGTTCTATATGACCGACATAAGACTCGACTTGTTAGATATTACGGAGGTTTAGTGAGCACCATGCCGAATCTCTCTACCATTTCCTTTTCTTTTACTTTGGCCAATATGAGTTCACCTGGTACTACTAGCAGCTTTATCGGGGAATTTCCCATCTTAGTAGGAGCTTTCCAAAGAAATAGCTTAGTAGCCACATTAGCAGCGCTTGGGATGATTTTAGGCGCGGCGTATTCCCTTTGCCTATATAATCGTGTGGTTTCTGGAAATTTAAAACCCGATTTCCTCCATAAATTCTCCGATTCAAATGGCAGAGAAGTTTCCATATTTATACCTTTTCTTGTTGGAGGGGCGACCGTCCGTTGAACTACCAAAGAAAAAAGGGTAAACCAATGTGATCATGACATTGTAGGTGCTTGCGATGGGACGGATGCGACTTCCCTCAGTTGGTTTGGGTGGCATAGCCCGTTGCATAAGTCCCCCCTTTTTTTGATTCATTTTTTTAGTCTTTAGGGAGCCAAAGCTTGACTTTACTAATAAAATAAGGCTCGCGCGGGGGCGCTCACTTTTTTTTTTTCGAGCCGTATCTTTCTGGGTGGGACCGAGAGAAAGAAAGGACGGAGGGCAACCATGCATGGTACTTCTCGACCGTGTCTCCGAGGGACAGTTGAACGAGCGACTCATGAATGCTGCTGGGTCGGACGAGCCAATAACTCGAACGCGTTCGGTCTGTTTTTTGAGCAAGAATCACAGCGTTACCTTACCTTCACCATGATACGGACTCCAAGTTCTTATGGCAGAGCACGAGGAGATTTATCATCAATATGATGATGGGAATGGAAACCAGAAGCACGACCGGGGTCTTCGTAGTCCAAAATAAGAAAACCATCCATAAGAGTAACGTAAGCATGAGACTTTTTGGTAGTACCGGTGAACCAGATGGCCGCGGCGATGGAATCTTGGACGTAGGACTCATAGTGTCTCTCTAGATCTGGCAAAAGCGAAAGACCCCCTAACTTAATTCGAATGGAGGCTGACTGCTGAGCCCACTCTGGCCTCGCAGGGCGGGCCCCTGTGGTTGCGAGCCGGAGCTGCCATAGCTTATGGCTAGAGCAATGGGAGGGGCTCCAGCAGAGAGAACAGTAAGGATAACGAGCGCGGAGCCCGTCAAGCTGGCGGCAGGAGCAGCAGGCAAGTACTTGGTAGGCCAACAGCCCAGTGGGCACTCGATGAAAGGGGGGCACACGGAGCAAGAACGAGAAATTGGCCCCGCTCCGCTTTATTAAAAGCAAGGACCACTACAGGAGGTCAAACCAAGGACCTATGGAAGTCGGGGCTCGTCCCCGGTCAATATTGGATCAAACAATAGGGGGTCGTAGCACTGACCTATTTTTTTATTGATTCAATACAATAGGGGAAAAGATCGTACAGTTCCTTACCGAGACAACAGAAACTCTCAACGGATCCTCCGCGCGCTGGGCATACCTCTTCCGTGCGTCTTTCTCGTGGCGGGAACAGAACGGAAAGACCCGGCCGACCTGCCCAGGACTCAAGGGCGAGCTTTATTTAAGAGAGAATGGGGAGCGAATCGAAAGGCTTCCGTTTCCGTTCTTGGTTTGGGGACTTTCGGGCTCCTCTCGATCTTTTTCGTAGTTGGGAAGGGGGAAGGAGTCTAAATCGATGGACATTAATGAACCATCATTGATGGACGTTGCACATGACACGAGAAATTCAACTCAAGGTCCGGCGCTAATAGAGGTTGCTTACTTTCCTAGTAGCGAAGGAAAAGGGCAGGGCTTTTTTCGTAGTAATAGTGGGTGGGTCTCATGAGATTTATATCTATGCCGGCCGTCGGAATCAAATGAAGGTCGAAGGACCATTCAATTCATTAAGGGGCATAGATCTAGGCCTATTTGTTTGGATAATCACCAAAGGCGGGGGGAACCACTATGGGCGAGACCGCCCCGGCCTCGATTCTTTTACATAGTCCGGGGGCCGGCCGCAGCAGAGCAGAGGGGCATAGCGGCGCCCTCGCCTGGCACCATTCCCGGGTCTAGCAGCAGAAGGGCGGGCCAGGCTTGAATTCAGACCAGACTCTGTTTGAGCTGCTCCCACGCACGCAGACCGGAAGATCTCAGTTGTCCTGGACTGGACATGTACGTAGAGATCTCCGTGGGACCGGGCAGGGAGTCTCAATCGATCTTTTCTAGGATTCTTTATTACGCCACGCACGGAGATCTTTCCATTGATAGATAAGAGAGAGGGCTCCCCCCTTGAACAGACTTTTAAAGGTTAGGTTACTACCTGCCTCTATGGAAGAGGTGTACTTTGTACCGCCCGGAGGTCATATAGATCGGAACCCGAAGCGATAAGAACGAAAGCCCTACCCACAGCTACAACTACTGGCGCTTCAAAAAGGCTTAGATTCTAAGGGCGCTACTGAAATTCTATTTTAGGTCGTGTAATAGGGAGGTGTAAGCCTCGAAAGCCTTTGGTATTTCGGTAGGGCGAGCAGCCCTTAAACCAAAAAAAGGTTTGGAACCCTTCCCCTATTTCGACATTTCATTCTCTATTCGGCCCGCCTCAAACAAAATGAGAAAAAAGGAGAGGCCTATTGATTCGAAGTCACTACGAAAGGGTTGGTCACTAGCATAGCTCTTTCTTTCCCGGGTCTCCTTTCGAAGGAAAGGCCTTCGCATTCCTAATCCTGTAGGGCCGGACGGCTTTGTTTGCCCCAGCTTGGCAAATCGCATCCCCGCGCAGCGACATTGTTTGTGCGCCCCTTACCGTTCTCGCTCAGTGTTTGCAACGGCTGGGGAGGCAGTCGTAGAAGCGAAGCCTATCGCCACGCCGACCATCAAATACGAGATTGGGCCCCTTCTCAAAGATTTGATGGAATGGCCCAGCCCACCCAAGAGCGCTTATGTCATATGGGAACTCATGGCTGGAAACAATCCTTATGGTTTTGATATCCGGTAGGAATAATAAGAATCAAAGTCCAGGTTGGTTGGTGAGCCTAGTGATAGGAGACTATCTAGCTTGGTTCAGAGAGCACTTGTTGGGTTAAAGACTTTTTTTGTTGCTAAATGTTACGGCCTAAATGCTGAACTATTGACCCTACTTGTTCGGATGGGTGTTCACCCCAAAGTGTTCCCGGACTGCATGCATACATCCATAAGTAACTTAGTGCAACATGGCAAATTTCATTGAGAGGAATCAGCAAAGAAAAGAAAAACGGATCAACATCTTATCTTAATGTGTATTTGAGAAATTGTCCTCGGGCTGAGGAGTGTCCACATGAGTTCATTGAGGTGTCTACTGATAGACCGTTTATTTCGGTCATCAACAAACCCTGCAGAAGATTGTAGTAAAGTGATTAGTAGGGTATCATTATTGGCCGGGGATTGCGGGTACTCTATACTAAAGAGTCATAAAAATAATAAAAAAATAATTTGATTGGTTTAATTAGCAGTTTATAAACAAATATAAATCTACATCTATTAACATTACACAAGATTAGGGGGTTTTCATGATCTGATTTTTCTTTTTACTAATTTTACTAAGGAAATTAAAGAACAATTATTTACAATTGATCATTTTCTCTCACAATTCAGAAAATCAAGTTTGTTAAATGACTAATCAAATTGTTTCAATGTAGACAACGAATTCGTACCTCAATCACATATCAGAATTGAATCAAAGTGCAAGCCTAAAGAGATCATGCACTTTATAAATTCCTTCTTAGATAATCACTAAGCTTAGGAAAAGTCCATCAGCTAGTTATTTTGTTTAAGCAATCAAGTTAATACTCAGCGCATCCTTACAATTACTTAAACAAATCATTAAGATCAAAAAGAATTATGATTCAATAACATGTTCCTTATTCCTATGAAAAAGTCCATGGATAAAGAACATGCAATTTCCAGAACATTAGCTATTGTTCATAACTTTTACCACTTTAAATCATACTCCAGATCAATTAGGTGATCGAAAGTGCGATTATGGCTTCAACGATTTGCAATATCAAAGTTTTCAATATAACAGAACTGAAAATTCAACATATGTAATGAATTAATATGTCTACATATCATGAACAATTCAAAAACATTAAAGAATAAATCTGAAAATTAACAAACTCATTGAATTAATAATAATCTCTAACATAAGAATCCAAGGCTGAAACAATTAAAAAGAATAGCCGTAAGGGGTACACTTCTTGAACACACTCAAGGAAGCTTGAGATGTTAATGGTGATGAACCTCACGGCTATGATGATAGATGAAGGAGAACACATTTTGGAAAAGTCCTAATGTGCTCACAATTGGAGATGGAATGGTGGAGTGTTTCAGCCTTTTGCTTCTTGAATTTTGAGTAGAGATGGTTCCAAGAGAAAAGATGATCTCTTTCAGCTTACAAACACCCTATTTATAGAGCTTAGAACAACCCTCTAAGCTTAGGAAAAGCAAGAAAACAATGCTAAAAACAGGCCATGAAACATGCAAGGAAACAATCCCTAAAACATGTAAGGAAACAATCCCTAAAATATGCAAAGAATCAAGGAATGGCCAAAAGTAAGAAAGAGGAATACAATCCCGAAATTTCAAGGGGACCCAACTAGTAGAATTCAAATGGTCATATCTTCTTCCACACATCTCCAAATGAGCTGAAACTTGTTGGGCTGGAAAGAAGACGTCTTGAACTTCAATTTGGACCTAAGAAAATCTCAAAAATGATATTGTTTGGGCCTGTTATGATGGGCCAAAATCCAGTAGGCTGTTGCATCCGAATCTTCCTCTACTTTGGGCTTGGACCTTGCACCTTGCTTAGTTGACAAGAGATTATGTGATTTTTTGTTGGGCAAGCCCATGTTAGGTTGGACATACCCATGTCACTAATGGACTCCAATATTCTCTTGTGTTTTGACACATCATCCAAATAATTCCAAGGTGGAACCCTACAAAGAAATCAGCAAATAATAGATAAGTGACACAGGTGTGTCCAACAAACCTTTAACCTAACAAATAAGGCCTCATGAAATGGGTATGTCCAACCTAACATGGGCCTGCCCAACAAAAAATAACAAAATCTCTTATCAACTAAGCAAGGTGCAAGGTCCATGCCCAAAGTGGAAGAAGATTTGGATGCAACAGCCTATTAGATTTATGCCCATCATAACAGGCCCAAACGATCTGCTTTTTGAGACTTTCTTAAGCCTAAATTGAAGTTCAAGATGTCATCTTTCCAACCCAACAAGTTTCAGCCCATTTGGAGATGTGTGGAAGAAGATATGGCCGTTTGAATTCTGCTAGTTGGGTCCTCCCGAAATTCCGGGATTGTATTCTTCTTTTGGCCTTTTCCTTGATTCCTTGCATGTTTTAGGGATTGTCTCCTTCCTTGTTTTAGGGATTGTTTGCTTGCATGTTTTATGCCTTGTTTTCTTGCTTGTCCTAAGCTTAGAGGGTTGTTTTAAGCTCTATAAATACTTGTGTTTGTAAGTTGAAAAATCAGACTTGAGTTTATAAATTGAAATCAGCCTTTGGCTTTTAGAAGAGAGTTTTCTCCTTCTTGTAATTCTGTATCTCTTTGGTATAATCCTTAGAGTGGTGAATTCCTATAGTTCTGTATCCCTTGTGTTAATCCTTTGGGTGGTGATATTCTATATCCCTTTGGTGTTATCTCTTGGGTGGTGAACTCCTATCTTTCATTTCGTTGTTTGTTTGTTTAGTTTCCTTCAATTCTATTTAAATCCGGTATCAAATTGGTATCAGAGCTTTGGTTTCTCAAGTGTGATATCTAACACCTTGATTTCCATAGTTCTTGTTATTATGGCTAGTCGTCGTCAAGCTATTCCAGTAGCAGCTCCAGAAGCACCACCGCAAGGAGATCCGCGAGATATCGAGATGGAAGCCTTGAGGAGACAAGTGCAGCAACTCGAACATCGCCTAGAGCGTTACGGAACTTCTGAACATGGTGCCCCTCATCATGGCTCAGACGTTCAAGTTTCCAACAATGATGGAGACAAAGTTAATCCTTTTCACCAAGCTCGTAGTCACGCCTCAATTGACAGCACACCACCTCACCCCCGTGAGCTAAGAAATCATGTTTTCCGACGTGATTATGATGTCAAGGTGGACATTCCAGAATTTGAAGGAATGATGCAACCAGATGATTTCATTGATTGGCTTACTACCGTTGAGCGAATCTTTGATTTTAAAGATGTTCCAGAAAATCGTAAAGTGAAAGTTGTTGCCATCAAGCTAAGGAAACATGCTTCAATCTGGTGGGAGCATTTGAAGAGGCAGCGAGAACGTGAAGGAAGAGTACGTATTACAACATGGGCAAAGATGAGGAGAGAGCTAAAAAGAAAGTATTTACCTAACCACTACAAACAAGATGCTTTTATGAAATTTCATAATTTCAAGCAAAGGCAGTTGTCCGTGAAGGAGTATACAGCAGAGTTTGATCATCTAATGATTTGTTGTGATGTTGTTAAGCAAGAGGAGCAGATGATAGCCCGCTATCTTGGTGGGTTACGTGTTGAAATTAGTGATGTGGTGCAGCTGCAACCATATTGGACTTACAATGATGTTTGCAAACTAGCTATGAAGGTGGAGAAGCAACAGAAAGAAAAACATGGCAGTTGTTTTCGATCCTTTATTCAAGATGGAGTTTCTAACCGTGGTAGTGGTTCCACTTCTAAAACCACGACCATACCCAAGGCAATCGCGGCCAAGCCAAGGAATGAAACTATATCAGGTTCAAATTGTCCAGTCATTTCTGATACAACTCGAAGTTGTTTCAAATGTCAAGATTTTGGACATATTGCTTCTGGTTGTACAAATCACAAAATGGTGTCTCTTGTGGAAGAAGACATGGAAACAGAAGGTGAGCATGATTTTTCACCAGAAACTAATGAACATGTTGCTGTGGAAGAAGAAATTACTTATGCTGATCGAAGGGAGGCTCTTGTGGTTCAAAGAAGCCTCAACGTAACCTATGTGGAAGATGAATGGTTGCAGAACAATATTTTTCATACTAGATACACTTCTCATGGAAAGGTATGTAACGTCATCATTTATGAAGGAGGTTGTGAAAATGTTGTGGCATCAACAATGGTGGAGAAACCAAAGTTAAAAACTGAAGATCATCCGGAACCTTTCAAATTCCAGTGGCTTCGCAAAGGCAATGAAGTGAAGGTAAATAAAAGATGCTTGGTTGAATTTTCCATTGGCAAGAATTATAAAGATGCTGTAGTTTGTGACATAGTGCCTATGGATGCATATCATTTGTTGCTTGGTAGACCTTGGCAGTATGATAGAAAGACTAAGCATGAAGGTTTCAAAAATACTTATTCTTTTGAAAAGGATGGAGTTAAGGTCCTTTTGGTTCCATTGAAAATGGTTCATGTTCCTAAACCTTCTTTTGGGGAGGGAACTAATTTGTCGACCAAATCTGGGGTTGAAAAAGCATTGATGGAGAATGGTGAAGGCTTTGCAATTGTGGTAAGGGAAGAGAAAGAACCAACAGAAATCCCCCCTTCTTTGATTCCATTCCTCATGGAATTTAGTGATGTTGTTCCAGAAGAAATTCCCCATGCCCTTCCACTTATGAGAGATATGCAGCATTGCATTGATCTTGTACCAGGATTTGTGTTGCCTAACAAACCAGCCTATCGATTGAACCTTAAGGAGCATGAAGTATTACAGAGACAAATTGAAGAGTTGATAGAAAAGGGGCTTGTTAGAGAGGGCATGAGCTACCTTGTGCTTATGGAGTTTCTACAACCTTTAATGTCTCAGATCTTTCTCCTTACTTTGAGGATCAAGAAGACCCAGTGGACTTGGGGGCAAGTCTTCATCAACCGGGGGAGTCTGACACAGGTGTGTCCAACAAACCTTTAACCTAACAAATAAGGCCTCATGAAATGGGTATGTCCAACCTAACATGGGCCTGCCCAACAAAAAATAACAAAATCTCTTATCAACTAAGCAAGGTGCAAGGTCCATGCCCAAAGTGGAAGAAGATTTGGATGCAACAGCCTATTAGATTTATGCCCATCATAACAGGCCCAAACGATCTGCTTTTTGAGACTTTCTTAAGCCTAAATTGAAGTTCAAGATGTCATCTTTCCAACCCAACAAGTTTCAGCCCATTTGGAGATGTGTGGAAGAAGATATGGCCGTTTGAATTCTGCTAGTTGGGTCCTCCCGAAATTCCGGGATTGTATTCTTCTTTTGGCCTTTTCCTTGATTCCTTGCATGTTTTAGGGATTGTCTCCTTCCTTGTTTTAGGGATTGTTTGCTTGCATGTTTTATGCCTTGTTTTCTTGCTTGTCCTAAGCTTAGAGGGTTGTTTTAAGCTCTATAAATACTTGTGTTTGTAAGTTGAAAAATCAGACTTGAGTTTATAAATTGAAATCAGCCTTTGGCTTTTAGAAGAGAGTTTTCTCCTTCTTGTAATTCTGTATCTCTTTGGTATAATCCTTAGAGTGGTGAATTCCTATAGTTCTGTATCCCTTGTGTTAATCCTTTGGGTGGTGATATTCTATATCCCTTTGGTGTTATCTCTTGGGTGGTGAACTCCTATCTTTCATTTCGTTGTTTGTTTGTTTAGTTTCCTTCAATTCTATTTAAATCCGGTATCAATAAGGAAAGTTTCCATAATTAGAAAAGTTTCTTAGAATGATAAGACTATTTTCTTAATCCACTTAGATTTCCTAAAGTAACTAGGAAAACTCATTTTAGCGCCTTATTTTACCATTCCCACGTTCACAAGCTTTCTAAATACTAAGAAAAGAAACTAAGCTCAAAATAACAAAGTTAAGAGAATTGCAAAGCCAAATAGGGTAGGAAAGGCATTAAAAACGTAACACGAAGTGTTCCTATCATCTACACAGGAATAAAAACCTCTTTTATATTCTGTTGAGAGTTCGGATTGCTCCACCTAAGTAGAACGAAAAGGAGGAATTGGAAATTCAAAGGGGGAGCCAGAAGCTTCGCTTCCGGTAGCTTGCTGACTCTCCTAGTTAGAAGAAGGAAGGCTCTTTGGCGAATTCTGTAGATCTGGATAGAGTCTCGCTCAGTAAAAAGAGTTGTAGATTCGTAAGATCATGATAGAGTCCCCTTTATCTTTCTATGTTATTAGTAAAGCGCTAGCGCGCTACAACTAGCATAGCAGCCTGCGGAAAAGGCTCTAGAACCCCTACTCCTAAGTTGGAGCAACAAGCAACGGATTGAGCGCATCTTTCCCCTTTCTATTAGTAAGGTTGTCAAAAGGCGAAACTTGAGTGCAGGGCGTTTAGGCTTTACTAATAACATAGAAAGGGCTTTTCCCTTTACTATACAAGGGAAAAGATCATCCGCTTTTATAATCAACTTTTAGTCATCTATCTCGCTACCTACTCCTTTTGCAAAAAGGCTTTGGGGATAGGATCACACTCGAGAAAGAGTCTACTTCAAAGGCTGCAGGGAGGACTACGCTCTGCAGGTAGGCACCACTATTCATCATGTCAAGACGGTTTGTTTTCGAAAGAAAGAAAAAAGATTCGATGAAAACCGGGCATACATTCGAGAGAGAGAAAGATTAGTTCGTGTCTGGGTCAAGGGGACGGATGACCCGAAACCTCTTCCTCCGGTAAGAGCTGTCTAACCTCTGTTGTGTTGCTATAACCTAGTCTTACTCGCTCTTACCTCCCTGCCTGTTCTTGTTTCTTTCTTTTATGAGAATACCTGCCGCCTTCGCTCTCGTTCGGGCCCGGGGAATCCCTTGCTTTTGGCTTTGGCTACGGTCTTTATTTACCTTTTTGCACTTTCCCCTAAAAACTCTTAATTCACAAACACTACTGGAACGGCGCGGCACGACAGCAATACCACGACAGATATACTTACCGACAAGAGAAAGCGAGACTGACCCACCCAAGAGAGAGAACGCAAGAGTGACTTCCCCCTAATCTGGCCCATGGATTCCGACTAGGACTCCTCGGATTCAAGGTGTAGGTGAACGGACTCCCTTGCTGCGATCGCCAGATAGAAGGCCAGGTCTATCTGATATTGAAAGAGAAAGATCTAGATTCAAATCCTTTGGCTTTAGGGAAGCGTTACAACATTCGTACTGGAAAGACTCTCGCTTCGTTGTTCTTATATGTACTTTACTCGGTTTTGGTCTTTGGTGAATGGGTGGCCCCGGAGCCTTTCCTTTGCTCGTAAAGCCTGCTGCACTATCATCTAATGATCTTGGATTACTTTTTTAAGGTTGCTAAGAAGACCTTTATTGAAAAGGTCTGTAGTACACATCCGAATATAAACAGCCCCTGCAGTTGTGGTGAACCTCTTAGTATAAAACATATGTTAGATGTTGATAAGCAAGCCTTTGATCCCCCTGGAATAGATCATAGTTTTACACGAAAAAATCGTGTCAATGCTTTAGCAGTTTACATGGCAGCTATCATCTTAAGTATTGCCCTATGCGAATCCGTATCGCAGCATGGGGTATATATCGATATATGATAAGGAAAATACTAAGCATAAATATTATCATGTTAAACTCTTTCTTTAAGAAACTTTCTACTATTACAAATAATACAAGTACTAGTCAATCTTCTATACCTCAAAAGGGACCTGGAATTGTGTTTAGTTCTGGAACGCGAGCTGATAGACTACCAATGATAAATCCTAATATGCGGACTTTCCCATCACTCAACATAATACGTAGTGGTGTAAAAGAAGAAACTTTTCCTCATACTAATCCAATTAACTCTTCTCTCCTCCTACTCCAGCATCTCCTGTGCTTGTCTTAAGAAAGCCACCTCTTTGTGATATTGCACATAAAATACTAAGTAACGATGTTAAAGTGAAGAATAAATAAAAGCTTAATCATCTTATTGCTAAAGGCCCTAATGTATTCCATAAAACACAAATAAGTCATTTGCGCCCTTTGCCTATATATAAATCCTCTGAGACTTCTAACTCTTATGCCCGAGGGTGGTTTCTAGCTCAAATAGGCCGAGGGACTTTATTCCATAAATATCTAATAGGAATTAGAGGAAAGAAATTACTTCCATCATTATGGATAGGTTATTATGTTATGCATGGGCTGCATTACCAATCTCTGATTTGATAGTTCATACTAATGATTGATTTCATTACTTAATTGTCTTACAGGTCAAGCAGTGGATCCACAAGCAGTGGCTTCGTCTAGCGCAGGACTTATTGAGAAGCTGAAGGAGTTATTGACTACTGCTCCCATCATGTCTCCACCTAATTGGTCCTTACCTTTTGAATTGATGTGTAACGCCTCAGATTACGCCATTGGGGCTGTTTTGGGACAAAGAATGGACAAGAAGCCCTATGCCATCTACTATGCCTCTAGGACACTCAATGATGCTCAACTAAACTATTCCACAACTGCAAAATAGCTCCTTGCTATTGTTTTTGCCTTAGATAAATTTCGCTCTTATTTACTTCAAACTAAAGTTGTTGTTTATACTGATCATGCAGCTTTGAAGTATCTGATGACAAAGAAGGAGGCCAAACCGAGACTGATTAGATGGGTGCTTTTGCTTCAAGAATTTGATTTGGAGACCAAGGACAAGAAAGAGAGTGAAAACTTGGTAGCTGACCATTTGAGCAGACTTGTTCATGAGGAGGACGTCCTATCCCTGCAAGAATCATTCCCAGATGAGCAGCTCTTTGGGATTGAGGTAAGTGAGCCTTGGTATGCTGATATTGTAAATTATTTAGTTACTAGGCAATTTCCTGACACTTTACCTCGTTCTAATAAAGAAAAACTTAAGCATATAGCTAGGCATTACATATGGGATGAACCTTATTTGTGGAAGCATTGTAGTGATCAAATCATTAGGAGGTGTGTCCCTGAATCTGAGCATAAATCAATACTTGCCTTTTGTCATTCTGAGTCTTGTGGTGGATACTTTGGTGCTCGTAGGACAGCCCGTAAGGTATTAGATTGTGGTTTTTTCTGGCCTTCTATTTTTAAGGATGCATACTTGTATTGCATGACTTATGACAGGTGCCAGAGGACAGGTAATTTAGGCTCTAGGGATCAGATGCCCATGGCCCATATTATAACTGTTGAGATTTTTGATGATTGGGGCATTGATTTCATGGGGCTGTTTCCTTCATCTAACGGGTTTCTTTACATTCTTTTGGCTGTTGATTATGTGTCTAAGTGGGTGGAGGCTAAAGCCACCAGAACTAATAACTCTAAAGTTGTTGTAGATTTCTTGAGATCTAACATATTTGCTAGGTTTGGAATGTCTCGTGTGATTATTAGTGATGGTGGATTACACTTCTGCAACCTTATAATTGAGGCCCTGCTCAAGAAGTACAAAGTGACTCATAAGGTGGCAACACCTTATAATCCTCAGACGAGTGGACAAGCAGAGGTCTCAAATCGTGAGATTAAGGGGATTTTGGAGAAGACTGTGGGCCCTACACGCAAGGATTGGAGCAAAAGACTTGATGATGCACTTTGGGCTTATAGGACAGCTTACAAGACGCCAATTGGGATGTCTCCATTCAGACTTGTCTATGGTAAAACGTGTCACTTACCAGTTGAGCTTGAGCATAGGGCATGGTGGGCTGTTAAGTCTTTCAACATGGACATTGATGAGGCTGGTTTACATTGAAAACTCCAACTGAATGAACTTGAGGAAATCAGAAACGAGGCATATGATAGTGCATGGATCTACAAGGAGAAAACTAGAGCTTTTCATGATAAGATGATCCGTGGCAAGGCCTTTGTTGTGGGCCAAAAAGTTCTTCTCTTCCATTCTAGACTTAAACGTTTTCCTGGTAAGTTACGTTCTAGATGGGTGGGTCCATTCATTGTCACTAATATTTTTCCTCATGGTGCTATGCAGATAAAAAGTGACAAAACTGGAAATGAATTCAAGGTGAATGGTCATCGCTTGAAACCTTACTATGAGGCTTTTGAGGAGCACACTGTGCAGGATATACCCCTCCTAGAGGTGCCACTCACAAAGGACTAAAAACGAGGTACAAAGTCTAGGCTGAAAGACTGTAAACATTAAAGCGCTGCTTGGGAGGCAACCCAATTCAACCGAAACTGTGGAGGAGTCATTAACACAGATTTGCATTCTCTTTCTCTCTTTCATTTACGTTGGTTGATCTTTATATGTTATTTGTTTTGTGTGATTTTCGTAAATACCTTACCCATGTTTATATTCTATATTACATGCTTATTCTGATATACATTGAGGACAATGTACGATTTAAGTGTGGGAGAGGGATTTACATCTTTTTTAGTCATATAATTGCTTTTAGGTTTTAGGACCTCGTCCAACTCAATGATGAAACTGATTCTTAATGGTTTTTAAAGAGTTTGAGCATACTTTTAAAGATAAAACAAGAAATGGAGTTAATTTGCTTATATTGTAGTCATACTTGGAAATTGAAATTTTGATGCACATTAGCCTTGATTTGAGTAATCTGTTGCCTTAGAGTGAAGCATGGAGACATATTGAATGATACTTGCATAATCCCACAATATTTGTGAGTTTTTTTAGCCTTATAATTGATTCATTATGCATATCAATTCAAATTCTCTTCTGAGTGCATCTTGTGAATATAATGTTTTCTAGAACTTGCTTTTAAACCACTTGAGATGATCGTACATGTTCAGATTTGGAGAAGACGGAGGCAAATTAGGATTTTACCACCATGACTAAATAGCCTTTATCCTGATCATGATTTGACCCCTAGATAGCATTTTGAGCCTGAATTAGCTTATTTTCTTCATTAACCCACATTCATTTACCCTTACGAACTTAAACACTTTACCTACCCTTTTTCCTTGGAACTAGGGAGCTTGGATCTTGTTTATATTGATTTGTAATGTGGAGATGGTGGAAAAGCATAAGTGTGGGGGAATTTCATGTGGTTCTAAGGTGGTTGTTTTGGAAAAAAAAAAAGATAAAAGGAGTAGTAGAAAAAAAAAAAAAAAAAAAAAAAAAAAACTGTTGTGATTCAAAGAATACAAGTTCTGAAGAATTGGGAGTATTATGAGTCTTTAAAGCAAGTTGAAAGCCAAAGTGATTAAATCCACCCTATTGTGATGGAAACGTGGTACTTAATAATGATGATCTATTTATGACATTATTGAATGCTTTCTAGTTCTAAGGAAATTTTGTGACATCCTTTCTCTTCTTTCTTATGAAACCTTGACCCCTTAGCCCCATTACAACCCTTTCAAAGACCTCCTGATCCTTTGATGTTCTGTTTTTGATGTGGAGAGTGGGTGCACAAGCAAGCCTATGGTTTAAACTGTTTTCACAAGTGATTGAGTAATTAGTATAGCTAGCACCACATTTAAATGAGTGAAAACCAGAGTGATGCATTGTGAGAAGTAAAATTTGATACTATTTGTGCATTAACTCGAGGGTGGCATATTACACTTACTCTTGGCTGATTATTCACACACACACACACTCAAAGTACAAATGTTATATAATCTTAATAACTCTGTAGCTTGTTTATTTGAGGTAAACTTGTGCTCTCCGTACTTTATTATGCCATATTGCCTAAGGGATCTCTGAGACGTAAGTTGGAATGATTAGAGTCATTTAATTTGTGTTATGTCATTGTGGTGTCATTTAGTTTATGTTGTTTCTCTTGAGATTCTGCTAGGTTACATACTGTTTTGTTTTGCTAAGGGACTAGCCAAAGCTAAGTGTGGAGGAATTTGATAGGAACACTTTGTGTTACGTTTTTAATGCCTTTCCTACCCTATTTGGCTTTGTAATTCTCTTAACTTTGTTATTTTGAGCTTAGTTTCTTTTCTTAGTATTTAGAAAGCTTGTGAACGTGGGAATGGTAAAATAATGTGCTAAAATGAGTTTTCCTAGTTACTTTAGGAAATCTAAGTGGATTGAGAAAATAGTTTTATCATTCTAAGAAACTTTTCTAATTATGGAAACTTTCCTTATCTATTATTTTCTGATTTCTTTGTAGGGTTCCACCTTGGAATTATTTGGATGATGGGTCAAAACACAAGAGAATATTGGAGTCCATTAGTGACATGGGTATGTCCAACCTAACATGGGCTTGCCCAACAAAAAATCACATAATCTCTTATCAACTAAGCAAGGTGCAAGGTCCAAGTCCAAAGTGGAGGAAGATTCGGATGCAACAGCCTACTGGATTTTGGCCCATCATAACAAGCCCAAACAATATTATTTTTGAGACTTTCTTAGGTCCAAATTGAAGTTCAAGACGTCTTCTTTCCAGCCCAACAAGTTTCAGCTCATTTAGAGATGTGTGGAAGAAGATATGACCATTTGAATTCTACTAGTTGGGTCCTCTTGAAATTTCGGGATTGTATTCCTCTGTCTTACTTTTGGCCATTCCTTGATTCTTTGCATGTTTTAGGGATTGTTTCCTTGCATGTTTTAGAGATTGTTTCCTTGCATGTTTCATGGCTTGTTTTTAGCATTTTTTTCTTGCTTTTCCTAAGCTTAGAGGGTTGTTCTAAGCTCTATAAATAGGGTGTTTGTAAGCTGAAAAAGATCATCTTTTCTCTTGGAACCATCTCTACCCAAAATTCAAGAAGCAAAAGGCTGAAACACTCCACCATTCCATCTCCAATTGTGAGCACATTAGGACTTTTCCAAAATGTGTTCTCCTTCATCTATCATCATAGCCGTGAGGTTCATCACCATTAACATCTCAAGCTTCCTTGAGTGTGTTCAATAAGTGTACCCCTTACGGCTATTCTTTTTAATTGTTTCAGCCTTGGATTCTTATGTTAGAGATTATTATTAATTCAATGAGTTGGTTAATTTTCAGATTTATTCTTTAATGTTTTTGAATTGTTCATGATATGTAGACATATTAATTCATTACATATGTTGAATTTTCAGTTCTATTATATTGAAAACTTTGATATTGCAAATCATTGAAGCCATAATCGCAATTTCGATCACCTAATTGATCTGGAGTACGATTTAAAGTGGTAAAAGCTACGAACAATAGCCAATGTTCTGGAAATTGCATGTTCTTTATCCATGGACTTTTTCATAGGAATAAGGAACATGTTATTGAATCATAATTCCTTTTGATCTTAATGATTTGTTTAAGTAATTGTAAGGATGTGCTGAGTATTAACTTGATTGCTTAAACAAAATAACTAGCTGATGGACTTTTCCTAAGCTTAGTGATTATCTAAGAAGGAATTTATAAAGTGCATGATCTCTTTAGGCTTACACTTTGATTCAATTCTGATATGTGATTGAGGCGCGAATCCGTTGTCTACATTGAAACAATTTGATTAGTCATTTAGCAAACTTGATTTTCTGAATTGTGAGAGAAAATGATCAATTGTAAATAATTGTTCTTTAATTTCCTTAGTAAAATTAGTAAAAAGAAAAATCAGATCATGAAAACCCCCTAATCTTATGTAATGTTAATAGATGTAGATTTATATTTGTTTATAAACTGCTAATTAAACTAATCAAATCATTTTTTATTACTTTTATGACTCTTTAGTATAGAGTACCCGCAATCCCCGGCCAATAACGATACCCTACTAATCACTTTACTACAATCTTCTGCAGGGTTTGTTGATGACCGAAATAAATGGTCTATCAATTCTAACAGTGGTAGAGGTAAAGTATGGGGGAGGGATAGATCAGAGGTTGAGTCTAGGGGTGGTCTTCAAAGATATGGTGGAGGTGTTGGAGGAAGGGGGGTTAGCTACGGTGATGGTGGAATAGGGGTTTGATCTGTTTAGGAATCTGGGTTAGGTGGTAGGAGGGGTGCTATTGATAAAGGCAAAGGGAAAGCTACATATATCCCAAAAGAAAAGTATGTGTGTAGACCCACCCCACCAAACTGTACGGTAAGTATGTGGTGTATTTGATTTCAATGTAATTATTGTGTTTATATTTGAATGTGGTATGGGTACAGTGAAAATGTGGTGGTTGTGTGCTTTGAGTGTATTATATAGGACTAATCTATTATTGGTTATATAGTTTGCTATCAGGACCAAAGAATCATAAGCTACAAGTGAAGTGACAAGCCACAACTCCACTATCAACAACAATGGAACTCAGCTGAGATGGAGTGGGAATGATGAGAATCAACAAGCACTATTAAAGGATCCATTGCATATTCTAGTTGGGCCAATTACTAGATCAAGATCCAAGAAAGTCAAAGAAGCACTTAATGGGCTGATTCAAGAGATTTGGGCTGAATCTAAAATGGGGCATTCCAAGCTTGGCCCAATAGGAGATGAAAGCATAATAAGTTTAATCCAAGCTATTGATAGTGACATGGGTATGTCCAACATAACAAGGGCCTGCCCAATAATAATCACCTAGTCTCTTGTCAACTAATTAAGGTGCAAGGTCCAAAGCCAAAGTGGAAGAAGATTCAAATGCAACAGCCTACTGGATTTAGGCTCATCATAACAGGCCCAAACAACATCCTTCTTAAGACTTTCTTAAGTCCAAATTGAAGATCTAGTCGTCATCTTTCCAACCAAACAAGTTTCAGCCCATTTGGAGATGTGTACAAGAAGATATGACTGTTTGAATTCTGGTCATTGGGTGCTCCTGAAAATCCGAAATTGTGTTCCTCTTTTTACTTTTGGCCAATTCCTTGATTCCTTGCATGTTTTAGGGATTGTTTCCTTTCATGTTTTATGGATTGTCTCCTTACATGTTTTATGCTGTTTTCTTGCTTGTCCTAAGCTTAGAGGGTTGTTCTAAGCTCTATAAATACTTGTGTGTTGTAAGTTGAAAGCATGATAGAATTCAGAAAATACTTGAGGTTTGCTTCCTCTATTGGTTCTTCAAAGAACTTTTGAACTTATCAAGGGTTCTTCCTTGTGGCGTTCAGCTCCGACTTATCAATCAATCCTTCCACAATTGATTGTGGCGTCTTCATTATACCAAGGTTCTTGCTTCCATACAAGCAACGGGTCGCGGTGTCACATAAAATCTGTTTTCTAGACGATTTCTGGGTAAGTATTCCAATATTGTTTGTCGGGTCTCAAAGCATGTCGATGAGGTTCGCATTAGGGAACAACTAGTGTTCTCTTAGTATGAGCAATAACAGAGCAGAAAATACAGTTTCATTATGTAATTTTGAGGGTTTCTGACACTGTTTATGATATGTCATTTTTTGGATATGTAATTTTTTTAGGGTTTCGTACTATGTTGATGATATGTAATTTTTTTAAGGTTTCATACTCACTTGATGATATGTAATTTTCTAGGGTTTTATACCCTGTTGATGGTAAAATGTATATGCATAGGATAATGTATGTGTGCATACACGATATTTTATGTGCTTTTTGAGAGAGCCATATTTAAATAATGGGTGATTTGTGTATGTACAATCTAATCTACTAGACTTATTTAATCAACTTTATTATGCATACTTCCAGTGTTCTGTTGTGTTGTGTGCTTTTTAGGCCACTTTTTTTCATTTGCTTTTTCTTGTCAAGAGATAGTGTATATCAGGACCATGAAATGAATTCAAGTTGCTTTCGAAATGCTCACTCATTTCTTTAACTAGAAAATTACAAGAGAAGTCAGTAGACTAACAACAATACATAGTTTTCACTTATTCGGCAACAACTTAAACACTAGAACAAACACAACAGCATTACAAACAAGAGTAGCAACTAGTAGCATTTTATTTGCTCCAACAATATCTTCTAAAGCAATCCATTTTTCATATAATCTTCTGAAATCTTCCCTCATACTTTGAATTTCTCTTTGTAAATCTAAGCTAGATGAATGTATAGCAGCAACTGAATTATTTGGACTCAATATAGGAAAAAACATATTTGTGGGTGAACACCAGTCCAAAAATCCAAAACTCTTGTCGTTACAGCAATAGTATAGCTTGTTCTTATTTTTGTTAGATTCAGAAATCCTCACCAAGGCTTTTCGGCCACATTTACACCATTTATTCGAGAATTTCAAATCAATAACATTGTCATTGCAACTTGAGGAAGACATTCTTTGCTCCAACAATATTAGCAGTACATGAAGGATCAAATGAATCTAATTTGCAACAAAATACTATACTAACACATAATAAACAACATTAAAACCCGAAATTTCATTAGATCGAAATTGAGAATTATTTTGAATTTCCTTAAACCCAACAACTTACATCTAACAAATTTGTGTTGAAACCCGAAAATTACATTTTGAAACTCATGCAAACGAAAACCCAAAACTAAATAGAAAGGGGAAGGGAATGAGGAAGAAAGATGATGAATTATTCCTGAGTTTGAGAACCTGAAATAGCACAACGAAGAGTGATAAAGATGAAAGGATGACAATGAAGAGTGATTTTGCAGTGTGGGGAAGAAGAGTGACATTGAACATAGATTTTTGGAAGAAATGAGAGGCTTTGGGAAGAAATGAGAGAGATGTTCGGAAGAGAGAGAGAGAGAGAGAGAGAGAGGGGTTATGCATCGTTGACTAAAGCTTTGGGGAAGAAGAGTGGAGCTGTACAACCTTAACTAAGTTCGTTTGAGGGTATTAAGGGGTTTTCAAAAGTTTTTATGATGTGGCGTGACATTTGACAAAAATTTTAACACTTGACTAACAGTTCAATAACGGAGGTATGTTTCTGTAATGTTGCTAACAAACCTTAAGTATTAAACATTCATTTCAAATACCTGAGGTATGTTTCTGTAATTACCCCCTAACCTTAGGTATGAAACTGTAATTTACCCTAATTATTGTTATTATAAATTAATAATAATAATAATAAATTATTATTATTATTATTCAAGCATAGAAATGGAATGAAACAAAATTTAGTTCCAAATGAGTGGGATGGATTTTTTTCCAGTAGGTGGGATAAAAATGGTGAGATTAGAACTAAGTTTATCTCACCCTAACTAACATTGTTGCTCACGGTATATAGTTTGTCTAGGGTGCAGATGTCACAACTTTGTTTCTCCAAGTAGTTCAAGACGGGTTCCATTACCTAAGGCAAGCACAAAGCTAATTGAAAAGATTTAAACACGTCAAAGTTTAAAGTAACTGCTTGAAATCCACAGAGAATAAATTGAGAGAATTCTCAAAGAGATAATTTTATTAATTCAGAAAACTAACCAACAAAGATTATGCTCTATTTATAACTCTAGGGTTACAAGCTAAAATAGCAAAAATTACAAAAATAGACAAAGTACTAAAATTAAACCTCGCATATATATAGAGTTACCTAAGGACCTTAATTTGACTATCAAAACCCTAAAAACACCTAAAAATAAAGAAATAAAATCCTAATGAATAAAAATTTGAAAATTACAAAATAATTAATAAATACTTCAATATGGTCTTATAGAAGATCAAGATCATGAGACATCTTACGTCACATGTCAACATTATGGCTTACATTGCCCTAATTGAAGTGGCCATATTAGAACTATATTTATCCCACCCGAACTAACATTGTTGCTCACGGTATATAGTTTGTCTAGGGTGCAGATGTCACAACCTTGCTCCTCCAAGTAGTTCAAGACCGGTTCCATTACCTAAGGCAAGCATAAGCTAATTGAAAAGATTTAAACCTGTCAAAGTTTAAAGTAACTGCTTGAAATCCACAAAGAATAAATTGAGAAAATTCTTAAAGAGATAATTTTATTAATTCAGAAAACTGATCAACAAAGATCATAGCAGCTCTATTTATAACTTTAGGGTTACAAGCTAAAATTGTGAAAATTATGAAAATAGACAAATTACTAAAATTAAACCTCACATATATAGAGTTACATAAGGACCTTAATTTGACTATCAAAACCTTAAAAATAAAGAAATAAAATCCTAATGAATAAAAATTTGAAAATTACAAAATAATTAATAAATACTTCAATCTGGTCTTATAGAAGATCAAGATCCTAAGACATCTTACGTCACATGTCAACATTATGGCTTACATTGTGAAGTGACCATATATGAAATTTTAATTCAGTTAATAATTATAAACTTGATCTGCATGCCTCTCATAAATGATGGATTGCGTGGGCACTACTGTACAGAGGCAGCAACACTGGAAAAAAAAAAAGAAGAGAGAGAGACGGGGGAGAGGGAGAGAGAAGAGGCAGAGAGAGCACAGGAAGATAAGAAGGGAATTAAGTTCAGATTCTTCTATATAAAGTCAATTGTAAAATTCATTTGTAAATTTTATCTATTTTGATAGAATTTGATTAAAATTTACTCAATTATATTAGAATTTATTTATAAATGAATTATATACTTTATTTACAAACCAAACATTAACTAATTTATTTGTAAATGAATTATATACTTTATTATCAAACCAAACACAATTCTTTTTAAAATTCAATTGAATTTCATAAAACTTAAATTTATTTATATCAAACCTACTGTAAATAAAACATCACTTGTTTTTACTTACCCATATCTCAAGTTCTTGCAAGTTAGGGGAACTTCTAATTAAGCAAAGAGCAAATGATATCATGCTTACTTTACCAAAATTAAACAGACTGAACGTGAGAGTCCTAAGGTGGATAGCTAATCATGGAAGCCCCTTTAGAAATGTACCTACAAGCACAAACTATGAAGCAAATAGCCTTATTAATTAATTTTATTATCTATATATCTTAAAATTATTGAACCAAGAAATACAGCAAAACCTTGAGCCAACATCTAACCTTATAAATGGGGAATCCAAAATAAACCTTCTCAATTCATGGCAAACTTCTCAATCCCATCGATTACTTTCAAATTTTTGAGATTTGGAGCAGAGATGTCAAGACACTTAAATATACAATTTTCAAGTGTCAAATGTGTAAAAGCCATAGAAGAGAAGAAACAGGAAGGCAATAAATATATAATGTTGTTTACCATATAAATCCAAAATCTTAACCTTATGGATTTTGGTTCTACCACTATTTACATATTATTTACTAATCTAATTTTTTTTTCTATGTGAGATTAGTCTTTCACATCTCATTACTCACACGTGAATATTTCCAACACTGCCGTGAATGAAATAATTAGGAACTTGCAGCATTGGAATTCAGAAAATATGTTGGCTCAAGTGAATTCGTAAAACTAAAATTTACTCAATAGAATACCCAATGGACAACCAATATGAATTTATCCATAATAAGATGGCAACATCATGTCAGCAAGCACAGAAATAAGCTTTAATGTTGAAAAAAAGGTATAACTCCACTTCAATTTTAATCCCATACTATCACACGCAACCTATATTGCTTAAACAACCATTCAAGCAACAATTCTTGAGATTAAAGTTATGAAGATACAGTTGCATAAGGAAGCATAAGGGGACACAGTCGTGGATGGTGTAAAACCAACCACAAAATTGCATTTAATTAAAGAAAAATAGTTGCGAACAACAAACAATTGAAACATATGAGATGGTGGTGGTGGTATTTGTTCTTCAACTCTTCATCAGACTCACCATCATTTTACAGGGGAACAAGAAATGAGTTACGAGCAAACAAGGCAAAAGTGTTTTCTTCAGCTCTGCTTCACAATAAATTTTGTTTTCTGTTACATACCACATGGCATTCGAAACATTTGAATTTTTCATGCTGCAACTGCTACAAATGAATTGCAATAGATTAATCCAGAACTAAAATGTTTCCATGCAGGGACTTTGCTGGCAGCCCTTTGGCAACCGAAAAAAAATCCAATCCAAGATACTTTAAAGTAATTTATTCACTGCTTTTCGGGAACTAAAATGTTTAATGAAAATTCTACTATTCAAGTTTGGGCTCATCTAAAACTTTTAGTAGTATTACATAAATTACAAAACCCTAGTGCAATCATAGAGCCTTCTCCAGCCAAGCTGGCAACCTCAATGTAGACCTCATCCCAAGCCTGGTAAGGAACACAGAATACAAGAGGTGTAGCAAGAACACAAAGAATCCACTATTCAGCAAGAGCTTTTGAAGATAAAGAAAAACAATTAAGCTTTCCATGCATGAAAAGAACAAGCAACCAAAGGGAGAGGAGGCCGGAAGGTTAAACATACCAAAGTCCCAAACAAGGCATATATGAAGTTCATGGATGGAATTGTATTAATGCCCATGGCAGCAAAAACGTATGTGAGAGAAGCATGAATGTTTATGGTGATCTACAAGCATATTAAAAAAACTTTGAGTGAATTTCTGATATTTAGTCGAACAAGAACATAGAGATGAAGGACAAAAATTACCAAAGCATGTTTTTTCTTATCAAGAATGAGGATGTCAAAACATACCCAATAGCACCCATTGATCGAACCTGCATTTTCAAAAACATGCTGAAGTCAACAGAAATTGAGAAATGATGAGAAAAACAATAGGGATGAGGAATTCAAGGCAAAAAGGAGCAAACACTACAATTGTACACAAGAAAATCGAAAGACCCCAATTTGCTCCCAACCTGAGAAAATATGAAAACAAAACCACCAACCAGTTACCACATGATTTCGTTTCAACCAAAAATTGGATCCTTTTTAAAACTTGGCAAGAAAAGAGATTCATAATTTGAAGAGTATACATGCCAAACACTATGGAAGTGAAAGCTCACATAGAACTCAATTGGTCCGGACTCAGATAATACTAGATAAATCACCTAGGTACATTAAAAGAACACCAGTATTACTAGATCCAACTGTCAAGTCTCCAAGACAAAGAACAATACAGGCCTGTAAGTATGGGATATCACTGCAAGTGAAGTGTATGATCCACATGGAATTATACTGTAACTGTTGAAAAAGTAAATAGATTTCGAAAATAATACAGGCATAATTCAATGTGTTTGATAAACTCATGAACAATCACCAAATCACGAGATTGGTACTGCACATTGCTAAAACAAGGAAAAGAAGATTGAGTCATCGATAGTTCTACTTATAAAGATTTTGTTTTGCATACCTCCACAAAGAACCCATCGTGAAGCCAACCAAACCATGTGTAAGCTGCAAGACAGTCCACAATTCAGGTTAACTAATAGCTATTCTGCTTAAAAAGAACGAAAAAAAAATGTAATTTTCAAAAGAGGGAAGGGCAGAAAGAGGAAGGGAGGGGGGAATACTTTGCATTAGAAAGGAGCACAGAGTTAGCATAGTACCCTTGCATTTCTCACAAATAAAATGAAGTATGCTTCTCTATATAATTCAATATGCTGCCAAACTAACACATCTTTTTTTTTTCTAACTACAACCTAAGACATCTTCATAATTCAACAGATAAATATACTGGGATAGATGAATTCCACCATAAAGCAGAAACATATTTTACGGGAATATTTTTTTCAGATTGAACTTTCCCTTCTTTTGCCAATTCAATGAACATAAACAATTCTTTTTTGCTTTTATTAAAATAAAATTAAGATAGACAAATTAAATCTGAGCCAACATTTGACTCAGAACGAATTTTGGGAAGCAAGAGCACATCATGTTTTTGTGTCATGACATCAAAAGTTATAAGGTAGCACAAAAACAACTTGTATTTAAACCAAAGTCAAACTAAGTCATATTAGTAACCACAAGGACAAGACTTGGTAAATTTGGCAGAGTTCAAAAACTAAAAAGAATGCAGAATGATGATGTGTAGACCTTGAGTAGGATGGGTAAATATAGTTAAGCAGGTAAATTAAATCCATAGACAGCAAAAGAATCAACACGTGCTCTGGAAGATATTTTTGCATGTCATACTCGGCATTCAGCTATCCACTTTAGTCTTTAAAGGAAGTTTGTGCCCCAATTACCTAGTAGGGGCCAAATCATTGATGCAAGATGGATCAAGATGGATATAACATAAAGGGGCTCACCAAATAGGTTAAGGCTTTCACAGGACCAGATAAGACGAACAATAACGTAGCTATTCCCACCCGTGAAATAAAATTAAAAGATTTACAGCAGAATAGTACAAAACCAATACTTAACTCTTCAACAATCTCGAAACTTGATCATGGTATCTATAATCTGTTGGTATTTGTCTAAGGATTAAACGGGAGAAGAAATTCAGCATCAGGTCAAGGTGTGCGCCACGGCACAGGTGGTGTGAGCCGCTACCTCCAGCAAGGAGGAAGTCGAGGAGGTGTGCGCCGCGGCTCAGCCTCCCCCACGGTGCGGCGCCAAAATGGATGACAAACTGGAGATGTGTCACCCTGTCCTGGGCCGCGGCCTGCTCTGTTCTGGGCCGCGGTGCTAGGCACACTAATGCACTCCTATTTCAGCCTTTTGAAAGGTGTGTGGGGCATGATCAAAACGCACAGGATCACTAAGGATTGTTGGAAGGGCTATGATTGATTGGTCCTCAAGATCTAAGGGTAGAGATTGACTTAAAAGATTGGCTCAAGAAGTGGTGCACTATATAAAGGGTCATCTAGCTTCAATCTCAACATAAATGTGAGACAGGTTGTAAACACAAGATCATCATACAAGAGAATTCAAGTGCAAGTGTGAGAGTGCAAAGACACAAAAATACAGGAGAGGCGCTAGAATAGACCTCAAAGAGAGGCTGGTTGTTTAGAGAGAGAGTAGTATAGATTGGGGAGAAGGGCTTTGTAATAGTTCCTTATCACTTTCTGTTTTCTCTTCTTTCGTTCTTCAAGAACTTGAGATTCTTGAAGAGGTGTTGCTGTATCTGTAAAGAACTCATTGATTTAGTGCAGAGAGTTCAGAGGAACTCACGGGGACGTAGGCTATTGCCGAACCTCGTTAACAATTGTTGTGTTCTTTCTTTTCTTTGATTTCTGTTTCTGTTTCTGATAATTACAAGTCATTCTAGACTTGGGTATTTGGAAGATCACCACCTGGGCATCTTGAGGTGATTTCCCAACAGTGGTATCGGAGCTGGAACAGAAGGTATCGGAGCAAGACTCCAAGAATCAAAGATCAATTTCTTGGGTGATTCAAGAACGGAGTAAAGACCAAGATCTGATCGTGTTCTTGAGGGTGATTCAAGAACGGTATTGAGATCAATCTTCGATCGTGTTCTTGAGATTTAGAAAAAGTTGGAAAGCAATTGTGGGTGCTGCATAAATCTGGGATTTTCTATGCAAGATGGGTTCAAACTTCATTGTTGAGAAGTTTGATGGAAAGGGAGACTTCGCCCTTTGGAAGCGGAAGATCAAGGTTGTTCTTATGCAACAGAAGGTGTACTAGGCTATTGGAGAAGATGATGCTTTTCCAGCAAGTATCACGGAGGTCCAGCGGATTGAGATGAAGAAGATGGCATACAGTACCATTTTCTTGCACATGTCAGATAGCGTGACAAGTGAGTGCGGAGACTTGGAAGATCCAGCTGTCATATGGAAGAAACTAGATGAGTTGTTTCTTACCAAAACTCTCCCTAATAAGATATATCTTCTTAAAAGAATATTTGCTTTTAAAATTGATCATAATAAAGAGTTGCAAGATAATCTTGATGTGTTTAATAAACTAGTTCAGGATTTGGCTAGTTGTAGTATAAAGTTCCTGGATGAACAATTGGTTGTTATTTTGTTAAATTCTCTTCCTGATTGTTTTGAAAGTTTAATTAATGCAATTGAATATGGAAGAGATACACTAACCAAGAAAATTGTGATCAATGCTATAAGGGCTCATGATTTCAAAACCAAGATGAGGGAAGCATCAAGTGGAGAAAGGCTGTTCGTTAGAGGAAGGCCAGCAACTCGAAATGGCAATAGCATACATGGCAACTACCGGGAGAAATCAAAGGGTAGAAGGCAGAGCCATGGAAGATCGCATTCTAAACCGAAGTTTGGAGGGAAGCAATGCTTCTATTGCAATAAGGAGGGTCACTTCAAGAAAGATTGCAAGAAGAAGATGTGGGATGAGAGAGGAAGAAGCCATACCAAGAATGGAGAGGCTTCGGTTGCCAAAGGAGAACAGCAAGATGATGTTCTTGTTGTGTGCTCAAATGTGAGCAGAAGGCAAGGCAGCGAGAAATGGATCCTGGATTCCGGGTGTACTTATCACATGTGCCCTCACAGGGATTGGTTCAAGAATTTCAAGGAAACCAATGATGGAAAGGTTTTCTTGGGAAATGATACTTCTTGCTAAGTGAGGGGGATAGAATACATCCAATTGAGGATGTTTGATGGAGTCACAAGGCTGCTGCAGAATGTAAGGTATCTTCCGGATTTGAGAAGAAATTTGATCTCATTGGGGCAGTTAGGTTCCATGGGGTACACATACAAAACAGAGGGAGGAAATATCAAAGTAACCAAGGGATCTTTGGTAGTGATCAAAGCAGCAATAAAAGATGATCTCTATGAGATAATCGGAGAGACAGAAATCAAGGATCAAGCAGCAAGCTTGATGGCTGAGATGGATAGGGCAGCCCTTTGGTACACTCGCTTGGGACATATGAGCGAAAAGGGCCTGCAAGTTCTCAGCAAGGATGGTCTACTTGGTGGTGACAAAGTAGAGAAACTTGATTTCTGCGAGTGTTGCATTCTTGGGAAGCAATACCGGGTCAGCTTCAACACCGGAGTGCACAAGTCTAAGGGCATTCTTGACTACATTCATTCGGACCTTTAAGGACTAGCAAGAACACCAACACAGGGAGGTAATCTTTACTTTCTGTCTTTAATTGATGATTATTCAAGAAAGGTTTGAGTTTATTTGCTTAAAAATAAATCATATGCTTTGAATAAATTTGTGGTGTGGAAAAAGTTGCTGGAGACTCAAACGAGTAGAGTAGTTAAGGCTTTACGAACCGATAATGGCTTAGAATTTTGCAATAAGGATTTTGATAAATTCTGTGAGTTAAATGGCATTCTAAGACATAGAACGGTTGTAAAAACACCTCAGTAAAATGGAGTTGCTGAGAGAATGAATAGGGCCCTTATGGAAAAGGTTAGGTTCATGTTAATTGGGTCCGGTTTACCAAAATAGTTTTAGGGGGAAGCTGTGTCTACTGCTCCATATTTGGTTAATAGATCACCCTCTATAGTTTTAGAGCTCAAGACTCCCGAAAAGATGTGGAATGGGAAACCCTCTGAGTTGAACAACCATAGGATTTTTGGATGTGCCGCATTTGCACATCAAAAGGATGATAAACTTAGCCCAAGGTCTAGAAAATGTGTATTTCTAGGGTATGGTGATGGGGTTAAGGGGTACAGGTTGTGGTCCTTAGAGCAAAAAGGATTGAAACTCATAATAAGTAGGGATGTTATTTTTAATAAATTGTCATTTCCCTATTTGGAGAAAACTAACCTTGCAGGGGCAGTGAGCAAACCAGTCTGGTATTTGTGGAGCATAGCATCAAGAAAAATTCAGTTCAGGTAGAGCAAGGAAGGCAAGAGGGTTCGGGTCAGGTAGAGCCCATTGATGAAGGCCAAGCTCAGGACACTTATGAGGAGGCTGAACTAGAAGAGGATGATGCAGCAAGTCAGAATGACTATCAGCTCACAAGTGACCGGGGAAGGAGGGTGGTCAGACCACCTTTGAGATATGGGTTTGTGGATGCTAACGTAGCAGCCCCTTGTTCAGAAGGAGGAATGGTTGAACCAGAAACTTACATGGATGCCATGGAATGTAAGGATTCGTCAAAGTGGCAGTTAGCTATGGAGGAAAAAATGGATTCTTTGAGAAAGAACAACTCTTGGGAGGTGGATCTACAAAATCAAAGAAGGGAACCCTCCAGGGGATGAAGTCCGATATAAAGCTAGACTGGTGGCGAAAGGGTTCACACAAAGAGAAGGCATAGATTTCAGCGAAATATTCTCACCGGTTGTGAAATACAAGATGATACGGATAATATTGACTATGGTGGTCCAATTTGATTGAGAGATCGAGCAAATGGATGTGAAGACAACATTCTTGCATAGAGAGCTTGATGAGACCATCTACATGCAACCCGAAGGCTATGAGGAAGAAAGGCAGGGAGAGTTGGTGTGCCAATTGAAGAAATCTCTCTATGGCCTGAAGCAATCACCTCGGCAATGGAATAAGAGGTTCGATTCCTTTGTAACTAGCTTAGGTTTCATGAGGAACTATTGTGATTCGTGCTTGTACTACAAGGGGCACAAGGTGGAGGAAGTGGTGATCATCCTCATCTATGTTGATGATATGCTGTTGGTTGGGAACAGCATGGAGATGATAGGAAAATTGAAGTATTAACTCAGTGAGGAGTTTGAGATGAAGGATCTTGGCCATGCACAGAAGATCCTTGGGATGAGCATAATTCGGGAAAATGAGATAAACAAATTGAAGATTTCTCAGACTTCCTACATAGAGAAGATGATATCTAAGTTCTCTATGGAAGATAGCAAACCAGTGAAGGTTCCCCTTGCTGGTCATTTCAAGTTCTCCAACGATCAATGTCCGAGATTAGAGGCAAAGAAGAAGGAAATGGAGAAGGTCCCTTAATCTGGTACAGTTGGATCAGTTATGTTCACCATGGTAAGCACCAGACCCGACATTGCTCATGCAATTAGTGTTCTCAACAGATTTATGAGTAATTCCGAACAGGAGCATTGGCTTGGGATGAAGTGGTTGCTGAGGTACTTGAAGGGAAGCCCAGATGTGGGGCTAGTTTATGAGAAGAGGGGTAAGTCCATCTGTCTTGAAGGTTATGCTGATTCGGACTATGGAGCAGACCGGGATAAAAGAAGATCGATTAACTCCTACTTTTTCAACTTAAACGGATGTTGTATAAGTTGGAAGGCTCAGTTGCAGCCGGTGGTAGCACTCTCAACAACCGAGGCTGAGTACATAGCGGCTACGGAAGCCATAAAGGAGGCTATGTGGTGCAAAGGGTTGTTGGAAGAGTTGAACGTCCTGAACGAGCAGGTGGTGGTGTATTCGGATAGTCAAAGTGCATTGCACTTATGCAAGGATCCGGTGTTCCATGAGAGGACAAAGCATATGGATGATCTGTATCATTTCATTCGGGAAAATGTTACGAAATGATGCATTCATGTGGACAAGGTAGCCACGGAAGAAAATCATGCAGATTTAGGCACCAAAGTTCTACCTCTAAGTAAGTTCAATCATTGCCTTGGACTTCTTAGGATTGGAGTCGGTTGATATGATGACTCAAGTTCAGTTTGGATCTTGAGTTCTCTGCACAATAGGTTCGGGTTTAATCGCTTAGACAAAGGTAGAGATTGTTGGTATTTGTCTAAGGATTAAACGGGAGAAGAAATTCAGCATCAGGTCTAGGTGTGCATCGCGACCTCCAGCAAGGAGGAAGTCCTGGAGGAGGTGTGCATCGCGGCTCAGCCTCCCCCACGCCGCAGCGCCCAGAATGGATGACAAACTAGAGATGTGTGGCCCTGTCCTTGGCCGCGGCCTGCCTTGTTCTGGGCCGCGACGCCAAGCACACTGATGCACTCCTATTTCAGCCTTTTGAAATGTGCGTGGGGCATGATCAAAACGCACAGGATCACTAAGGATTATTGGAGGGCTATGATTGATTGGTCCTCAAGATCTAAGGGTGGAGATTGACTTCAAAGATTGGCTCAAGAAGTGGTGTACTATATAAAGGGTCATCTAGCTTCAATCTCAACATAAGTGTGAGACAAGTTGTAAACACAAGATCATCATACAAGAGAATTCAAGTGCAAGTGTGAGAGTGCAAAGACACAAAAACACAGGAGAGGCACTAGAATAGATCTCAAAGAGAGGCTGGTTGTTTAGAGAGAGAATAGTATAGATTGGGGAGAAGGGCTTTGTAATAGTTCCTTATCACTCTCTGTTTTCTCTTATTTCGTTCTTCAAGAACTTGAGATTTTTGAAGAGATGTTGTTGTATCTGTAAAGAACTCATTGATTTAGTGCAGTGATTTAGTGCAGAGAGTTCAGAGGAACTCACGGGACGTAGGCTATTGCCGAACCTTGATAACAATTGTTGTGTTCTTTCTTTTCTTTGATTTCTGTTTCTGTTTTTTATCATTACAAGTCATTCTAAACTTGGGTGTTTGGAAGATCACCACCTGGGCATCTTAAGGTGATTTCCCAACATAATCAATGGTTATAAACCATGGTTTTTTTCCCTGTTGCAACACCCAATCTCATTGCTGATATTACTATTGGCAATGAGAAGAAACATCCAAAGTAATTTTGTGCAGAAAATGAAATTATGATGAGAAACATGCATTGAAGTATACATAATATGACATATATAAACAACTGTTATAGAAACTAACACATATGCAGATTCTATATGGTTATATAATAGCTTCTATAAATAACCCATTTGGGAGCAATTATTCTCAAAACAAAGAGCTGCAAAAAGCCCAGCATTTCTATTCTCTTGTAAATTATTGGCTGCGAGAGAGAAATTATAAGAATGTAAAAGAGAGTTGTTAGAGAATCATATATGACAATCTACAATAAAGGAAGGTAAGATAAAACTACTTTTGGGATAATGCATAGCAAACAAAGCCATTCTGAAAACATTCCTCTATTTTCCCTTTGTATGAAACGTTATCAAAACCATCGTAAACTACAACAAGAGAGAGAATTGAAACAAGTCATGCAAATATCATTACAGCTAACCCTAGACAAAATATACAATCATAAAGCTTAAAATATATTCCAAAAGTCAAAATGATAAACAGCTCAAAAGATTCATAATCAAATAAAAAACACCCCACCCCAGTTGACAAAAGATATATACAATCAAAAACATGTCACAGAATTAACAAACAATTGGGAAATTCATTATTTAAATCAAATATAAAATAACAAGTTAGACAAAAAATGATGGTCAATCAAAAAACAATTCACGTAATTGACATAAGGCCCACTTGTAAATTGACGCAAATGAATAAAAACGAACCGCGATTGCGAGAGAATTGCTCAAGAAATACACGAGCCCAGTGACAGCAGCGAACATGGAGCATTCTACCAATCTCAGCGTCTTCTGGTAAACGACACCGTCAGGCGCCAAGTCCTCAAATTCAAGCAAACCGTTATTGGTCTCTTCTTCTTGTTCTTCTTCATTTCCGTGAATTGATGCTTCAATTTTAGAAAGACTTAAGAGTTTGAAGATGGGTTTATGGAGAGAAAGTGAAGTATATTTGAAACGAAATTTGGGTTCAAGACAGACAAAGTGACGAGGAGAGATAGAAGGGTGGAGAGGGGTGGTTTGGTAAATATGAAAAAACGAGTTATGCAGTTGAAGGAGACTCATAGAGAAGAAATGGACCTTACAAATGTTTTCAGTGTTCCAATGATTTTTTGCAGAGTTGAAGAATATTGAGAGCGGGAGACCGATTGATGGACTGCGCCTAGAATGGGCTGATGTTTTGTACGGACCTCATTTTGCCCCAATATTTTGGGTCTAGCTTATTAGGCAATTCTAGAATTCCATTAAAGCTTTCAATGGGCAAGCCAGCCCATTTATAAAATGTGATAGTAGCCTAGTAGGAGATTTGGATTGTTGATTAAAGTAGCTTAAAGTAAAAAGTGGCATCTATTTGAAAACTTTTATGTTAAGCAAAATTGGATTTAGTTGATGCTTATGCCTTAATCTATGAAAAGCAATTTCTCTATCCTTGTGGTTTGGTCCCCTCTTGGTCTAGTTGGTTTAAACTTAACGTTGATGACTCTTGTGGTTTAAACTCTTGATGGATATTCCAATTCTTGTGGTGGTGGAGACCCTATCAAAGATAGTAAAGGTTTTTGGGTTAGGGTTTCTTTGACTTTGTAATTTACATGTTGCCATGATTGAGATGGATGTGGAGATAGTGGTTTCTCTAGCTGAAGGGATTGATACCACTTTTCATTCTTATGCTGCTATAAAGTATAAACTAACCCTCATTTATTTTATTTTTATTATCGAAGAGATGTTATATACAAATATTACAATGATTGATTTGACTACACATACAAAAGTCTCCAATACTATCACAACTCACCTAAAATAAAAAAAACAATTAATATGTTGTAGTCTCATGATCTCAACCTTGATTACTAAGCTAAAGACTTCATCCACACTAACCCACATTTATCGTGAAGCCACCAAGCTTCGGATTATTGGCCAAGCATGACGGAGATGGACAATGTTTGTTCTTTTTTTTTTTTTTTGTTAATGCTCCTACTTTTATGTTGCCTGTAATTGACTTGGATTATAGAGGACTTGCTTCCTCTCGAGCTATGTCCCTTGTTGTCATTTGAGTGTATGCTCGTCTTTTGCAAAAAAAAAAAAAAAAAGACTTAATTAGTTGTAATTGTTAATATTTTCTTCTATTATATATGCTAGATAGTTAATCGTAAGAAGAAATAGATAATACTCTTGGATTGTAAGCCCAAATCAAGATAATATGAATATGCGATATTTGAAAAGATATTAAAACATGTTTAAACGTATTTTAACTTAAATCGATTCAAGGCAAAAAGAAATAGATAATTCTCTTGAATTGTAAGTTCTAATCAAGATAATATGTATAATATGAACAATGCTAAGGAAAGGCTTGAAGGGGATTTTTCATTTTAATTTTGCTTTGTTTTGTTTTGCTAATGAATAATTTGAGGAATGAAAATAGTATACTAGGAATTTTTTATTTTATTTTTGTAGTATTGTAATTTGTAAATTTAAAAAATTGATATAAAATAAATTAAATCACCATCTAAGCATCATCAAAGTGAAGCATTATAGCACACAAATGATGGATTATAACAATGTTTGGATTAACTTAAAATTAATTTTAAGTTGGAGTTTTGTTTTTTAAAATTTATACAAAGTTTAATCAAATCAAATCATATTAAACTTTATTAAATAATAATTAAAATATCAATTAATAAATGATTTAGTTTGACTTGATTAAATTTTTAAAAATAAATTACAACTTTATTAACTCTAAACTAACCTAAACATCATTTATATCATGCATTATGAAGCGCATTAACGTAAATTCCTCATTTTTTTGACACAGTTTGTTTAAAAGGGTTAAAATTGTTGTTCACAATTTGTTGTTGAAGTTTTTTTCTTTTCTTGTTTTTTTTTATTAATGCAATCCAAATACGGAGTATAAAAGTAGGTAACAACTTGGAGCATAAGGGTTATAAATCTCAAAATTTTGAAATCATTTGAAATTTGCTTAAAAGCTAGTACTATCTTTCTCCTTTCTTTTTTTTCTTTTTATTTTTTTGATAAATCAGTACTAACTTTCTAACTTTCTCTTTGTACGAAGAACATATCTATTGTGAATCTTCTTTAATACAAAAGAAATGTAGGCTTAGAAGCAAAAGACAGATTATATGAATGAATCATTACTCATTCCTCAAATTCAAACGAAAAGAAAATTGTAATTAAGTTCCAATTTTAAATACTTCCAGCTTCTTCTATAGCTTTTACAATCCTATTTTGGAAGTTAAGGACATCAAATTTTTTTTTTTTTTTTTTTAACTTTGCTCATCATTTGAGGTTCATACAATATACTAATTTGAGCATATTTTGGGACGTTTGGATTTCTATTAAAGTAGAGGGGAAACATAAGAGTTGGATTGAGTCTTATGCATAATGGATGAAAAAGTATGAATTAAAAACGTTAGTTTACTAATAAATTTTATTTTTTATGTTTATATCCGTGTTTTAACATACAAGTAACGAGTTAAAAACGAAAATTGATAAATTTTTTTATTTAAGTGAGAAAATAACGATTCAGGCCGAATCTAACAAGTAATAAGTTAATTAATACAGATTAAAAATACATATTTTTTAATGAGTCTATTTTTCATACATATAACAATATTTTACCGGACGAATAATAAATTAAAAATCTTATTTTTATATTAAAAAATACTTAAAACATGTAATTAAAGTTAATTTAAGTAATTTAATTGAAATCCAAACAGTGGCTTTTACTGTTATGGGTCCAATCCATAAACATGTTGGACAGCAAATTTGTTGTTGACAAATTGTTGAACTCAATGATGAGCATATTCAAAATTATTCGCTTTGTTCGATGTCTTACACTGATAATCCCGAAACATTTTAGACCGATGAATTAATTATAAAACAACAAAATTATTAGTGGACAAAGAACAGTGGAACATAATGATTGTCACCATTTTTTTTAAATAGAGTAAGTTAAGGGAACAAAACATTCCTTAAAACATTTGTTTATCTGTCCCAATTATGAATAAGGATCGAGCATGCGTGGAGCGTGCCGCCTTCAACATTATAGACGTGCTTTTACCTGTAGGCTTATTTTAAGTGTTTTCTTTTTCATTCTAAATTCTACTCTTTGGTCAGTCTAACACCGTGTAGGAATTCAATCTTAAATCGAAAAGAGTTTCACTAGTAAATAGCACTAATAATTTTTATATCTTACTTATTTTATTTAATTTTTTTAAAAATATTTATCATTTTGTGAGTGATTTAATCCAAAAAATTTCTCTTTACACCATGCCAGACAATGATTTTTCTTTATCAATTTGCTTCCCCACCCTTTTATTCTATGGAATTTGATAAACCAATAATTGAGATGATGATGGGAAAATTTGAAGTGTTAGGCACACAAATACTATAGTTGGCCTTATTACTTGTTGAGAGTTAACGATACCATAACTAATACGCTAAAATAAAAGGAAAAAAGCACCAAAGTTTACGTGGTTTCACACTTTCTTGTCTGCATCCATGGATCAGCCTTGAAATATCTCCTCATACTCGCCACTTTCCTTACCTTACCTATGCTACACTCCCACTCCAAGCTATGCCTGCCAATTAAGATGAATTGTGATTTCATTTTTGTTATGCATTGGAAATTGATTCGGGATTTAAAGAGAAAATCTTTTAAAACCTGATAAATCTATAAAAACTTACATTTGGATTTGGTCAGATTAGCCCAAAAATTACTTGATAGAAACGGTTGTACCACGGTATCTGTATGATCATTTAATAATAATTATCCATGTTGGATTACTAATCCGCATAATCTAATAATACCATCATCACCCCATGAATTTGATGGGTGAAACTTGCTGTAAGATATAGATGACATGAACTAATAATTCAACATGAACAAATATTATTTAATTGATGATTGTACGAATAACATGGTAAGACCGTCTTATCTAATAATTTCTCGACTAGTGCCAACTCATTTAAAGTTTTTAGTTTTTCTGCTTGTTAATATGGCTTGTACTTTTGGAGTAAAGCCTGCCTATTCTTCAACTTTTAATTGTCATATCATCATGCAATAGTACAAAATGCAGTAGGAAAAGTAAGAATTAAAAAAGGCAGTTGTTTTGGTGCAAGTAGGACACATAATACGAAATTAAATAGAATAAGGATTCTCATTGACTGTGTCTATATATATGCCTATTTTTCTTCATTTAACAAGAGGTAGAGTTGTACAGCAATCAGATCCCTGTAAGTGGTTGAAACTTCTTTTTTTCTAGGTCATTGTGTTTTCTCAATTAAATTTGTGGTAGCCTAGATTTTGGTGTATTTGAGATTTGGGCTTAGGGAGTTTTATCTCTCTTGATTTGTACTCCACTTTTGATTATAGTAGAATATCTCATCATCACTTGTGGAGGTAGGGGTTTTAGCTCCAAACCACAAAAATTTTCTGTGCCTATTTATTTTTTTGCTATTTTATTCCTAACAAACTGGTATCAGAGTTATTGTTAAGATCGATATTGGCACGATGTCTTTTACCACTTTGTACATGATAAAAAAGTTTGATGGAATCGATAGTTTTAATATTTGGAAAGTAAAGATGTAAGTCGTATTAACCCATAAGGGTTTGAAAAAAGGCATTGTTGGAAAAGGAGAAGATGCCAAGTACGATAACAGATGAATAAAAGCTGGATATGGATGAAAAGGCACTGACTACAATTCAGTTGTGATTTTCAGATAAAGTCAATCTTGCGTGAAGTTCTTACAGAGAAAACCGTTGTTGACTTATAGAGTAAGTTATAGTTTATGTACATGATTAAATCCCTCACCAACAAACTATTTTTGAAACAAAAATTGTATTTATTGCGTATAGTAGAAGGTGCGTCAATGAAATCCCATGTTGATGAATTTAATTTCATTATTACTGATTTGAATTCAATGGAAGTTAAATTAGATAATGAGGATCAGGCCTTGCTATTGTTATGTTCCCTACCACCATCGTTTACACACTTTAGGGAAACCTTTCAGTTTGGTAGAGATATAATTTCTTTAGAAGATGTTAATTATGTGAAACAGAGTTAAGGTGATGCTCTAGTAACTAGAGGTTCTAGAGGTAGATCTAAAGAAAGAGATTCTGGTAATAGTAGCCAAAAATTTCGATATAAGTATAGAAATAAGAATGTGACCTATCATTACTCTAAGAAAAAAATATATTACAAGTCTGAGAGTTTGAATTTGAAAAAGAAAATTTAAGAAGAATATAATCAAAATCAAGGTCAAAATCGAGGTCAGAATCAAAATCGGGATCAAGATCGAAAAGAGAAACAACCTGAAGCTAATGTTTTTGAAAAAGACTCTGATGACTATGATCGTGTTCTAGCTACTAGTGGTAATGGGTTCTTTATGTCTGATTGGATTATGGATTCTATTTGTTCCCATTATATTTTCCGAAATAAGGATTGGTTTTCAAAATATGAGCTTTATGACGGAGTTGTATTGTTGGGTGATTATGCAGCTCAAAAAATTACTGGTAAAGGAACTGTCTAGATTAGAATACACGATGGTGTAATAAGGACGTTGACAGAAGTTAGACATATTTCTACCTTCAAGAAGAATTTTATTTCTCTGAGTACTCTTGATATCAAATGGTACAAGTATTCATCTAAAAGTAGAGTTATGAAAGTCGGTAGAGGTACTCTAGTTGTCATGAAAGCAAAGATTACGTCGCCAAATTTGTATGTTCTGTAGGGTACTATCGTTACTGGTTTAGTTGCTGCTTCCACTATGTCAGATTCTGAGGTTACAAAATTGTGGCATATGAGATTGGGTCACATGAGTGAAAAATAACTAACTTTGTTAAGCAAAAGAGGTTTGCTATGTGGACAAAATATAAGTAAAATGGAATTCTGTGAGCATTGTGTTTTTGGCAAACAGAAGAAAGTTAGTTTCATTACAATGATTCACAGAACCAAGGGTAATGTGGATTATATTCACTCTGATATTTGGGGACCCTCATGTGTTCAATCTAAATGTGGTGCCAAGTATATGCTTACATTCATTAATGACTACTCAAGAAAAACTTGGGTATTTATGTTGAATACTAAATATGAGGAATTCAAGAGTTTTAAATAGTTGTGAACCTTGATTGAGAAGCATACATAGAAGCAAATTAAAAGGTTAAGGAAAGATAATGGTTTGAAATTTTATTCAAATGAGTTTGATGACTATTGTAGATATGAGAGTATTGTTAAACGCAAGACAGTCAGAGGTACACCACAAAAAAATGGGGTTGCTGAACGCACGAACATAACTACTTTGGAGAGAGGTCGATGTATGCTCTCAAATGTTGGTTTGACTATGGACTTTTGGGCAGAGACAATGTTTACTGCATGTTGTTTGGTGAATCGATCTCCTGCTACAACTATAGATTTTAAAACCCCACATGAGGTATGGTCTGGTAACCTTCTTGATTATTCTATAGTAAAAATATTTGGATGTCATGCATATGCATATGTTAATGATGGAAATTAGAGCCTAGAGCTAAAAAGTGCATTTTTCTTGGTTATGTTGATAGTGTGAAAGGATATAAATTATGGTGATTTGATCCTAAGTCACCTAAATTTGTCATTAGTCGTGATGTTACTTTTAATGAATCTATTATACTTAACCTTAAAAAAGAGAAGTCAACTACTTATGATTTTGATCAGGGTAAGAGTAGTACAAAACAAGTGGAGTTGGAAAGTTTTGATTTAGACTCAACAGATTCAGGATGAACCTGACAGCATTACTAAACATAGGTCGAGAATAGTGACTAGACTACCATTTAGGTACAATAATATTATTTTGTTTAGTAATACTGATGCAATTGCTTATGTTTTGTCAATTGAGAAAGAAACCAGTGATGCATGTGAACCGTCTACATATACTAAAGCCATTGGTTGCCAGATTCTTCAAAGTGACTAGTAGCCATGCATGAAGAGATAGAGTCTCTTGATAAGAATCTAACTTAGAAATTGGTAAAACCATCAATGGGTAAAAGGATTGTTAGTTGCAAATGGATATTCAAGAAAAAAGAAAGCATCATGGGGATTGAAAATGCAAGGTATAAAGCACGTCTGGTTGCTAAGGGATACTGTCAAGTTGCAGGAGTTGATTTTAATGATGTAATCTCTCCGGTTGTGAAGAATAGTTCCATTTGTGTCCTTCTATCATTGGTTGCTATGCAAAATTTTGGATTAGAACAGCTCGATGTTAAACTCGTGTTTTTACATGGTGAGCTTGAAATGAAAATCTACATGCATCAACCTGAGGGTTTTGTTATTAAGGGCAAGAAAGACTATGTTTTCTTGTTAAAAAAAATTACCTATATGGTTTGAAATAATCTCCTCGTTAGTGGTATAAGCAATTTGACTCATTCATGGTGAGTAATAGGTATTCGAGAAGCAAGTATGACAATGGTGTATATCTTAAGAAGCTTGCCGATGGATCATTCATATATTTATTATTGTATGTGGATGATATGCTCATTGCTTGTAAAAGTAAATCTAAGATTGCTAGCCCGAAGGCACTGCTCAACAATGAATTTGAGATGGAAGATTTGGGTCCAGTTAAGAAGATTCTTGGTATGAAGATCAAAAGAGATAGATGTACATGTTTGTTATATTTGACATAAGAGAAATACATTTGAGAAAGTTTTGGAACGTTTTGGCATGAAGAATACCGAACTCGTTAGTACTCCTCTTGCTGCTCACTTCAGACTTTCAACTTATTTATCTCCACGGACAGATGAAGACAAAGATTATATGTCATGTGTTCCTTATTCAAGTTCAGTTGAAAGTCTTATGTATGCCATAGTTTGCACTCATCTAGATATTGCACAGGCTGTCAGTGTGGTTAGTAAGTATATGGATAATCTGGGGGAAAGAGCATTGGAGAGTTGTTAAGCGGATACTTCAGTATCTTAGAGGTACTTTAGATGTGTGTTTGAAGTTTGGAAGCCATAAAAGCAATGTAGTTGGTTATGTTGATTCAGACTTTGCAGGCGATCTTAACAAAAGAAAATCTACTACAAGTTATGTATATGCTCTTAGTGGATGTGTTGTTAGTTGGAAGGCTATTCTACAACCAATTTTTGTTTTGTCAACTATAGAAACAAAGTATACAACTATAATAGAGGCTATCAAGGAAGCTGTTTGGTTGAGAGGATTGTTTAGGGAATTATATTGGGTTTATGATGTTATTGTTGTTCATTGTGATAGTCAAAGTGTCATCCACTTGAGAACGAAGCATATTGATGTTCGTTATCACTTTGTTCGAGACATAGTAATAGTGGTGAGATTGTTATGAAGAAAATTGGGACAACAGATAATCCAGCAGACATGTTGACTAAACCACTTCTAATGTCCAATTTCAAGCATTGCTTGGACTTGATTAGTGATACTTACAGTGTTTGAATTATGCCTGATTGAGGCATTTATGGAGATAGTGAAGAGTATTTTCTTATTTGTGAAAAGTCAAGCTAAGATGGATATTTTTTAATATGGCTTGTAATTTTGGAGTAAAGACGACCCATTTTACAACTTTTAATTGCCACATCATCGTACAAAAGTACAGATTGCAGTAGGAAAAGTAAGAATTAAAAAAGATTGCTGTTTTGGTGCTAATAGGACACGAAATATAAAATTAAATATAAGAAGGATGCTCTTTGACCGTGTTTATATATATGTGCCCATTTATCTTCTTTTAACAGGAGACAAAGTTGTAGAACAAACAGATCCCTGTAAGTGGTTGAAACTTATTTTCTTCTAGCCTATTGTATTTTTTTCAAATAAATTTTTTATAACCTAGATTTGAGTGTATTTGAGATTTGGACTTAGGGAGCTTTATCTCTCTTGATTTGTACTCCAATTTTGATTACGGTGGAATCTCTTACCATCGCTCGTTGACGTAGGAGTTTTAGCTTCAAACCATGTAAATTTTCTATGTTTGTTTATTTTTCCGTTGGTTTACTCCTAACACTGCTCAAGTTTTAAATTTTCTGTCAGGTTTTTATTTTTTGCGTTATAGTATTTTTGTTTTGGGGGGAATCACCAATTTCACTCCCCCTCAATTCTAAAAAAAGGCCACCATTTTGGTGTTCGGTTTACCTTAAAATCTCCGATTCCAAAAATTACAAAATATAGAATGACGGGATGTCCCCTAAGAAAGTTGTGTAGCTGGAGTTGGGTGACGATTTGATCAAGTTAGAGTGATGATCTCAAAAACCTGGTTTTGTGGGAGTTATCACGGAACCAAAAAAGTTAGTAATCATGGGAAAATTAGATAATGGCTTTTAAAAAGAAAAAAATTTAAATATCAAAATTACTATTCAATTTCTCCATAATTACTAGTGAGCTTTCTCGGTTTTGTGATAATTTTTACGGAACCGGGTCCGGGATATCACCACTCATCAAGTTATCCTTTGTTATTTTATCTTGTTTTCTTATATTTTTGTGTTTTTTTTATTTTATTTCTTTACTTGGCTTTTTATAAGAATGGGGTTCTAACCTTTGTCCTAGAAGCATAGGAAGCATTAAATTAATTTTTTAGCATTAAAAATTATTTTGATTTTATAATGTTTCTTATTAAAAATACCTTTATTAATTAATGTACTTTTTGGTATATGACTTGTTAGGATCGAGCGCCTACCATTGCGTCAAAAGCTATAACTCATAGCCAGAGTGCAACTTAAATAACTTAAATTGCGCAACAGCACAAACGTTACGTTTCAATTGTGACTTGGCCCCAACTTGGATCTCCACCACATGACAATTGTTGTTGCCAACACTTGGCTCAACAATCTCCCCCTCAGCAATTGCACCGCTGGGAATCAAATCCGTGACCTTGGCTCTGATACCAATTGTCAGGATCGAACGCCTACCACTACGCCAAAAGCTATAACTTATAGCCATAGTACAACTCAAATCACTTAATCCGCACAACAATATAACGCCATGTTTCGACAGTGACTTGGCCCTAACCTGCATCTCCATCACAGAATAATTACTGCCAACACCTGACCCAACATGACTTATAAAGAGTATTTTAGATAAAAGCTAATGAGGTCTTGGTTCACTAGTTAAAAAGTCAAATCTGAGGCACGAAGACAACAAGATCTCACGTTCAACTTTCACTAATATGTGGGTTGTTTGTATTATTTATTGGTTATTTCTCTCACTTTTAAGTATGAGCTTATATTGTATCAAATTATTGTATTGTTGTACTTGTATAATGTTGCTTTACTAAAAATATGGTATTTTAGATTAAAAAATATATGATCAAAGTCTCATTTAATTCAAATTTGCATTTAATTAACGCACACGTTAGCAACACCCATAGATGCAATTTAATTTTTAACCAAATCAATATATTAATCATATAAAATTTGAAAAGAAAAACATTTTCTAATATAATTTTATACTTTCAAAATCAAGTAATTTTTTGTCATTATAGCACATTTCACCCTAATTCCAAAATATTAATTCATATACGGTGGAATAGAATTAGAAATGATTTGAAATATAATTGGGTCTGAATTAAAGTTTAATTTCAATTCTTATTTTTGATTGTGTATCCGAAATTGCTTATTCCATCTCAATTCAAATGTTTCATGGGATGAAATTCAACGTTAAAGTAATTATAAAATCTATATGAAAAGAGTAAATACCTATAATACCTATATGTTTATTTTGACAGAAACATATATATTTCATCATTATTTTTGTGATAATTCAATTGTTATATTATGCAACACCATTATTTATTATTTTAATTTTTTTCATCTTTATTTTTTATAATTAATAAAATATTATTTTTTTTATGAACATTTCCTAAAAAATTATTTATTTACTAGAATACTATCATAGATACTTTATTACTGTATTTCTTGTCACGAACATGGATACTTCATTAGACATAAGTGCTGCTTTAGTAATCATCTTAGTATTACAACAACAATATAGAAGGGTTACAATTGTCTTGAAGTTATTACACACTTGAAGTTAGGTAAAACAAGTGAAAATTATCTTCCATCTAATCTTAGAATCAAGAAAGTCTTAGCTGCAATTCAACGATTGCATATCGTAAACTTGCAGGAGAAAAAAAGGGCAGTTATAGACAAGCTATGAAGACTATTTGATTCATATTTTAGACTTGCGAGAGGAAAAGGGAAGCTAAAGCCCATGGTATCAACAACTAACGAGCAATGAAAACTTGATGCAGAGAAGCGAAAAATGAATAAAAAAAATAACAAAACAAATATTGTGAAGAAAATTGCTCAAGTATGTACAAAATATAAATATGTCAAACACAAAAACCTTAAACTCCCATCTAATTTAACCTCGGTCTTTCTAATAGAACATAAGCTAAAAAAACAGAGGGGAAAAAGCAGGAGAAGAAGTGATGACAAAGATTAAAATGGAAAAAAAATCAGTACAAAGGTTAAAAAGTTGATGGCAAATTTGGATATTCATAGCTAAGCAGCTATACAGTGATCCAACTAAGCTTTTTAACCAATTTCTTAATATTTGGAATTCACAAATTTTATGGTTAGGGAGAAGAATTGATTTTTCTTGTTACGTGGAATTGGGTACTATTAAGAATTGATAATTTCGAGATTAAAAGCAAAACCAAACATCATAATCGTATTAAACCCATAATCGACCCATAATTGAATTGCCAAATTTCCTGCAAACCAAATTAAAAAAAAATTGAAGAATAAATTTTTTTAATATATAACCAAATGAAAAAATCAAAATGTACCTAGGTAGCCATAATTTGAGCCATTTCCCAACGTTATTTGATTACGCTGTCCTTATAATTTCTTGTTTCCTGGTTTGGGTTACCACTACACAAGACATGTACTACTGCATTTTCCTTTCCACACACAAATCCCAGATGCATTCTATCGTTTTCACCCTTTGTTAATTTTCACTATTTATTCAATTCTATACTCCGATACTAACAAATAAATTCTACAGTATTTTATGAAATTCATTTTAAATTTTATAGTTATCATATTTAAAAAGAACTTTGAAATTCATTACAAAATGAATTCACAATGTAATTGAGTTGATTTGTTGTAAATTTTATCAAAATTGATAAAATTTAAAAATGAATTCTTAAAAAAAAGAGTAAAAAATATGTTGACTAAAATACTCCCACTTCCTCCCTTTTCTTTATTTTTTGAATTTTTTATATTTATTTCAAACATTTTAAATATGAAAGCTCAAATGAATTATACAATTTAAAATAAAAAAGTCAAACAAAAAAAATTCGTTTCACTTTATTTCTAAATCAATTCCATTTTCAATTCTTTCTAAAATAAAATGAGTTCTATTTTTATTTAACTCAAAACTAACTCTTTAGGCAATCAAAATAAGTTTTCAAGAGAAAAAAAAAAAAGAAATGATAACAAAATGAGGGAGATAATCATGTTTTTGATTGAATTGCATGACCGCATCATTTAGATTGAAGATCCTAATGTCTGCAATGAACTTGTAATGTATAAATAGATTAATTAGGACGCGCACAAAACACTCAAGCATACGCTATAAACACTTTAAATTAATTATTTAAAAAATTGAATAATAATTACCTTCAAGTTTTCAAAGAAAAAAAATGAACATTTATTTGTAGGGATAGCAACGGGACGAGTTTGGACCAAGTACCTCTGCTTTGCCACCCACAAATTTTTACATATAACTGCACCCATCCTCGCCGGGTATGGATACCTTTCCTCCATCTCTGCCCCCATCACAGGTACAGGTACCTATCAGGTAATCTATACCCATAAAAATAATGTTAATTGATCTGATTTAAAACCCAAAAAATATAAATCGGCTTGCTTTCCTTTAAAGTTGTAGAAACTGCAGTATCAATGTGTTCAAGTGCATCATCCAAGTTATTCACCATAACCTGTCACATCCCATCACAGCAGTTAAAGAACCAGTCAGTTTAAATGCTTAATATATTAGTATTATAAAACAACAGAAATAAACAATTCTAGCCACTTGTATGTTTTAAAATAAATATCAATTAAATATTAAATAAGCAAGAACACCGGAAACAAAATATACTACTAAACACAACAGATGCATAAATGCATATTTATGGAGTGCATAATGATGTAATTTTTTTTTCTTCTAAACTAGAACAGAATATGGAATCAAGACCTAGAGGCGTGAATTAATCACTGTCTTCAAGGCTTTATTCATCATCACTTGAATAAACAAGTTTATTATGGATACAGACGAACAGTCTTCTAAGATACAATTAAGTCTCTAGGTTGAAGTCTGCAGACAGCAAAATCTGAAGAACTTCGGATTTTATTCTTCTTTGAAATAATTGAAATACTATAACAGAGGTTTTGAGAGAAAAAGAGAGAAGAAGGAAAGAAATGAACTGTATTTTGAAAGTGGGAAGTGATGGGTATTTATAGGTGCAGAAGCACATCTTAAATGGTTCTGGAAAGTCATGTTTTTCCAGTTGGAAAGACATGATTTTTTCAGATTTAATGAGAGCCTTACGATTATGTCTGTTAGTTTTTAACGTGCCAGATCATGTCTGTTTAAAAAACAATTATTAAATCTCACACATTTTCTGTTTAAATCACAATCTTCGATTTAAACTGATGCTTTTTGATTTAATCTCATACCTTTTCTATTTAAATCAAAATCATTTGATTTAAACTAATGCCTTTTGGGTTTTCAAACAACCCTTTACTCTCATTTTTTTAACAATCCCCCACTTGTTTGAAAACCCAATTTTGAAAAAATACTACCACAATATCTTCGAGTCTTGTATACATAAATAAGGTATCTTTCGATTTAAAACATTCTAATAATGTAAACAACTCAAATTCACATCGAAATGAATGGTATCCTTTAGATTAAACCAACATTCCTATGCGACATGACCGGAGCCACCACACACATACAATTCTCTTATTTCGGTGAGAATTTATTTTCACGTAGCATTATTATGGCCATGTACTATATCTTGGTTTCATAAACCTGAAGAGAGCAAACCATAACTCTTTATAAGAAACGACACCACTCATTCATTCAAATATGTGAAGTTTCTCTTGCATTTCCGTTACTAGAACACATTTTATAACTTCATTAAGAGTTTAACTCATCCTCTAAAGCATAGCGGGCGATATTTTCTTTCTCAATTATGGGCCAATTTTGTGACAATATCAACAGTCAATCACAATAACTTGTTATTACCCATTAAAACCTAGGACTAGTGGTTTATTAACATTAGGTTGGATTGTCATCACTGCTGACTTTTAAATAGTTTGAGCCCCATCTCTAGATGTACTACTTAATAAGTCTCTTGTGAGTGCCTTAGTAAGTGGATCAATCAAGTTCTTACTTGACTTTACATATACAATTATAATGATACCATCTTGTATCAATTGTCTCACATAATCATGTCTAAGACTAACATATCTAAAATTACTATTTAATGTACCTCTCACAAAACTTCATTATCACAAAGTATGAATTTTAAATGCATAGGATGTGGCCACAAAATTTATTTCCTACAATAAATTTCTAATTAATCCATTCAACATTTTTTCTCAATTGTTGTTGAGATAATTAATTTGGATTTCATTGTGTGAGACATACATGTTTGTTTCTTGCTCTTTTAAGAGACATCACCTCATCTGGGTATTTTATATCTCTCACTCTCATAATCCGACTAGCATCGATGTATCCTCTTGATACAATCGGATTACCATGGCATCGGTGTATCCTCTTGATATAGCCTGTTCAAATCAGATCTATGATTTCTTCTAGGTAACCAAAGATTCTACTAAATTTATATATTCTCATAATGTACTATAAAGTACTCAAAGCATAACTCCCATTAAACTTTCTCACTTTAATTTCCATAAAATGTATTTCTTGGTTTTACTTATATCAACCATATAAGTATCAAAATTTCAACAATTTTTCACATATATTTATGGTATTTTATAATATAATTAATACACCCACATTTAAAATATATAAAAAAATTCTTTTCATTAACAACAATAAGCAATTAATTATTTCATTGTTAAACAACGAAATGACTCCCACATTTCTACTACGTGTGTTATTTCTGAATACACAAATTACTACTCAATGTAACTATAAACAAATATGCTTGAGGAATTGATTCATACAAACGAAGCCTAGTTTTGATATTGAATATTAAAACTCTACACCCACACCTTTATCAATACAAAAACTCTTACTTTGTCTGAAACAAGTAGTCAGATTCTTTGATTCATCATTAGGACCTTTGTTCAATATTACCATACACATTACCATGTCTTCTTCATTAAGATACACATACAATATCCTCACTCACCACTTCTAGAAATATCACTTTTCATGTGTGCATCTACAGTTAATTCTTCATACACATGTATCAATTGATCATTTGAGTTTTTTATGCACAAAGCAAAATAACCTATATCATTGTGCTTCAACACAATGTTACTCATATTCATATTATGTCTTAAAGACATACACACAAACACAAAAATTTATTAACTTCATGTTTATTATACATAATAGTAACATCTCAAGCAATATATTGTCATTTGAACATTATTTTTTTACGAATAAATCTAGAGATGCTATATCATTCCCACTAGACAAAATATAACCATACATTTTAAAGTCAAAATTTATTTGATAACAACTCATGCACACAAATAAGTTATTGCAATAAATTTTTATAGTGACTTTTACTACAAATTATAATAAATCTCAATTTAATATATCGTATAAATTTATAGTGTCACTAAATAATTTAATCAACCACATAACATTAAATTATAAATTTAAATGCATACCGGCCAAATGGCCTCACAGCTTTCACAAATCAAACCAAACAAATTGACATGTTATTGCCATTCTCAAATGTATTCCACATCCACTTTCGTTTTTAAAATAATAAAATTTGCATATCACTGTATACAAAAGCAAATTATCTTTCCCTTTATGTAAAAGGTATCAGAACAACCATGACAAAAAAAAAAAACAAATCTTAAAGGACATGTTATATTTTCAAATGAAATTTTATTGTTAACCGCTTCACTTGCAATGGTTCAAAATTACTGTTGCAATCAAAGGTTTTCCTAGTTAAACCTCATCTCTTATATAGGCATTCAAAACTTAAAATTTAGTCTATTTAAAATCACAAACCATCTTCACTTTAATGTTTGTGTAAACAAGGTTGAGTAGGAAAAAAATTGCAAACATACCTTTTGGTTTCGCAAGAAATTGATCAAACATTGATTTCATAGGTTTAATGTCAATGAACAAATCGTACAAGCGATCTCCTCTCTTTTCTTATTTTCTTTCTGTAGTTGTTCGATCATAACTGTTTGAGGCTGTTCTTCTTCCTTAGGTATTGGATCATTAGGAATGGGCTACAAATTATGATCCATTATATATGCAATTTTCAATGCAGTAAGCAAGAACATACTCTTGCTTTGCCACCGGCTGAAATTATTTCCATTGAATCTGTCTAGGTTGACGAAGTCTTGATTTATCACCTTGAATGATTCTGCCTCCATTTTGTTGGATAGAATTAAATCCTTAAAATTGTTGTAATTTTTTTTCTAAGCCGAAACAGAATAGGAGAATCAAAACTTAGAGGCGTGAATTAATCAATGTCTTTAAGGCTTTATTCCTCCCCACTTGAATAAACAAGTTTGCTATGGGTACAGACGAATAGTCCTCCAAGATACAATTAAGTCTTTAGGTTGAAGTCTGCAGACAGCAAAATCTGAAGAACTTCAGATTTTATTCTTCTTTGAAATAATTGAAATATTATGGCAGAGGTTTTGAGAGAAAAAGAGAAAAGAAAGAAAGAAATGAATTATTTTCTGAAAGTGAGAAGTGATGGGTATTTATAGGTGCAAAAGTGCATCTTTAAATGGTTATAAAAAGTCGTGTTTTTCCAGTTGGAAATACATGATTTTTTTTTTCAGATTTAATGAGAGTCTTACGATCATGTTTGTTAGTTTTTAACAAACCATATCGTATATATTTCAAAAATAATTATTAAATCTCACACATTTTCTGTTTAAATCATAACTTTTGATTTAAACTGATGCTTTTTGATTTAACCTCATACATTTTCTATTTAAATCAAAACTATTTGATTTAAACTAGTGCCTTTTGAGTTTTCAAACAACCCTTTGTTCTAATTTTGTAACACATAATATCAAAATGGTTGCTTACCTGAGCACAAATGACTATTTGAAAACACTTGAGTTCAGGTGGAAGAGTTAAAATGAGAGACAGAGAGGGAGAGCAACTTTGCAACGTGCGACTGTGTTCGTTTATAACAAAAAAGTGAAACCTTAAATCTATAAGAGAGTATATATACTAAGGGAGTCAGGGTTAAAATGGAATTGAAATATAAGATAAAATTATATATCATAAATAAACGGTACCTATAAGGTCGGATATCATTTCATTCTTACCTTTATTCGCACTCGATGAAGATTATAATATTTCACTAACACCCGACCCATTAAAAAAGAAAAAATCTTTAAACTCAATCTATTAAAGACAAATATTACGGGTACCCGATGGATCCTAAGAAAATGTTCATCCTCACTTCAATGTGCGAATAGCATATCTCAACACAAAAGTATATGATCATAAAATTGGTAATGCATTGGACGCAAGAAAGATCCCACAATTTTCAAAAATTGTTTTCTGAAAACTCCAAATTGGTGTTTTTTAATATAATTTTCGAAAAAGAGCTTTAAAATCAGTGTTCACTTTTCTGTTTCATTCTTCCTCTATAGCATATAAAACAAATTAAAATTTTAAAAATAAAATAATATTAATTATTTTTAAATATTTAATAAATATAAAAAATAAAAATAATATAAATTTTAAATTTAAACTTAAAACTGAAAATAATTATAAAATATATCAAAATAATTTTCAAATAAGATTTATCCAAGCAACACCATTTTCTGTTTTAGACATAATTACCAAGTGCGACACATGTAAACATCATCCTATAGTTTGAGACGTCCAGACCTTGATTGCATAGACTCAGTATGCCTTAAATTGGATGATGTGTCTCATCACCATGATAGCCAATGCAGCCTAGTGGAGTAAATCATCAACAACCGTCTAATTCCCAACAAGAGATCTAAAACGGCCAATTTAATTTTGGTCTACACGTGGGGCCATCCACTAGATTTGTCGGTGGGACACGTGCTTAAGATCTACAAGAAAGGACGTGGTATAAGGTGTGTCTCATGAAAATCATTATGGGAGTATTACAATGCGAAAGAAAGTGGGGAAATAACATGCACCCTTCATTCATTCATCCATGCTAGTTTGATGGGTTGCATGCCTTTATTTTGCCCTTTTCCTCTTCGCTTGTTGATAAATTTGATAGGATAAAGGTGGGCACCAGAGTATTGATTTTTTAAAAAATATACATTTATTATATAAGATGATTTGCGTGTGTCCGCTGAACTTGAACAAAAGACTGAACACTAGAGGTTGAGAAGAATTTGTCATTTTACTTAGAAAAAGTCAACGTTAAGACTAATATGAAAAAATCTTGTGAAAAGTTACCGAGCGATGATTTCGGTTTCACGAGAGATATAATGGAATTATGAAAATTCATTTATAATTATAAAAAAATTGAATAGCAATTTTAGTAATTAATTTTTTTTTAATTTTTTAAAATAATTATCATTTAATTTTTTTCGTAATTATCAGTAAATCTTTTAGTTATGTAATAACTCTCACGAAATCAAATCTATGAAATCATCGCTTTAAATTGACTAAACCTATTACATATTAATTGATTTAGTGCACGTGATAGGAAGACTTCTTTCAAGTAGCATTCTGTATTTTTACACTTAATAGATCACTTAATGACATCACATATGAATCTGTCAAATGTGATACTATTAAATTCATTTATTAACACTTAATGAGTCAGACCGAACTTAAAATGAAGTTTTAAGACCATTCAAATATATTTTGGACAAAAATACCTTTATCAAATTATCAAAATGAAGTCTATTTGCTTAGCATATGAAATGTTTTTTACTTTCTACTACAGAAGTTAGATAAAATATTTTTAAAAATTGATTTATAAAATAATTATTGTTTATAAAACATTATTTTTATTACTGTTTTGTATTAAAATATTAAACAAGTTATAGTTTTATTATTTTTTATCATAAATTATTTTAAAAATCATAAAACCATTTTCTATTTCTAAACCAAACGGAACTTAAGCAAGTGTATTTATGGTATTGGAAGTTTTGGTCACTGCTTTACTCGATTCTCTCGCTGTTGCATTCACTTCCCTACACAATTATGCCTGCCAGAAACTAGGTGCTTTCTACATCACTGTATTTTCTTCTCAACACTGTTTTTGTGTAAAGAAAACGTAAAGCTAACGCTTTCTCTATTCACTCTTATGATATCTATCTAGCCTTGCTAATGTGTCGTAGTACCTTGCTCGCTTTGAAATCCCATACTGCTAAAGAGTAAGGTCTCCTTTCATTTCATGTCCTCTTTTCATATTATATCATCTTAAATCTCACCCTTCATTTATATACGCTTTTTTGAACATAGCAAATTTTATCACTAATTCTTGGTGATTCATCTTTCCAGACTCGAAATTAAAGGTTCCATATAAAGAAAGAGAATTAAGAAGCAATGAAAGAGAGAGGCAAAGCTGTGGAATTGTACAACGACGACTTTTTCTCAAGTTGTTATTACAGTTCTTCATCGGATCTTCCGTGCAAGAAACACCCATCTTCCTCATCGGTTGGTGTATGTGCTTATTGCCTCAAGGATCGTTTGGTGAAGCTGGTTTGCTCAGATTGTGGAGAGCAGCGTCTCTCTTCTTGCTCTTGCTCTTGCTCTTGCTCTGATGATCTCTCCTCCAATCGAAATTCTTGCACTGTTGATGTAGGCAGTGTTGGTCGCATCTCGTTCTTGATTGAGAACGAGAAAAACAACGAAGCTGCTCCAAATCCCAATTCTAAGCCCAAAAGTAAAGACAAATCAGAAATTTTCTTGCTCAAGAGAAGCAGCAGCAGCTGTGTTGAGATCAAGAGGAAAAATGGGTTTTGGAGAATTGGGAGATTGTTTAGGAAAAGTAAAAGAGATCAGAAAGATGGAGTTAAAAGTGTTACTGGGTGTGATGATCAGAAGAGTGATTTGTGGGTTGTTGATTATATGGGTGTTTCAAGGTCTAGGTCCCTCTGTAGTTTCAGGGGAGGTGGGTTTTTTGGGTCATCAGAAGATGGAGCTGATTCAATGGCTTTTTCAGGGGCTAGAAGTTCTATATCAGCTGCTAGGAGCTCAAGTGTCAATGGAGGTCCAGGCTTTGATGCTGAGAGGAAAAGTGGGTTCAGTGAAGCAGAGCCAAGAAGAAGTGGATTTGAAGGAAGGAAAAGTGGGTTCAGTGAAACAGAGCCAAGAAAAAGTGGGTTTGATGCTGAAAGAAGGGACAGTACTGTTTTGGAGTCTGATATAAAGACTATGAAGAAAGATAATATTGATGCGACCGGGTTTAATAGAAGGGTGTTTTCACTCAAAGAGAGTTATAATTTCACTGGTGGGGAAGATTCAGGCTTTATTGACTTGAAATTTGATTTCTCATCAGAATCAAAACCAGACTCTGCTGTGAAATTGTGTGGTTTGTCTGATTCAAAATCTGCTTTTGGTAGCATGAGATGTAGTAGTGGTGATTTTGTGCAAAATGAATGTGGAAGTTCTTTAGGGAGTGGAATTAAAGGAGATAGAATGTTAAGTCATGGAGGTTCTTGTAGAATCACAGTGGGTGACAGAGGAATCAAAAAGAGCAGGAGAAGCTTCAAGGGTTGGAGATGGATTTTCAGGCACAATCCAAATTGGATTAGTGCAAGGAAGAAAGATGAAGATATTATGGTTATTCCTTGATAATATGGTTTAATTACCAAGATTTTATGTAGCTTAATTAGGCCAATCTTAATCTATGTTTCTTATATCTTTTCATGTGTATTTTGGCCACATACTCTCTTCCCCAATGTAGTTGATTAAGTGATGGAACTTGAAAGGTTAAGTATATAACTGTGATGTGTTTGCATGACTTTTACACCCAAAGAAAATAACAAAAGGTTAGGCATGCTTTGATGTAACTTCAAATATGTACGTATTATGTATATTTAATTTAATTAACAATAAACGGCAATCATAAAAAGCACACCTTTCTTTTTTGATGGAATAAAAGCATATCTTTAAAATCAAGTATAATTGAGTAATTCTGTAGACAAAGGGTTTTAAACAATCTAAAGTTTAGAGTAGTTTAAGAGTGTGGCTGTTTGGGCCTCATTCCAGCCTAATATATTAGATTCAGCTCATCTCCATTCAGACTTTGTTTCAATTTGAGTTCATTTGATGGTAGATGGGTCTTACTTAATGAAGGGTTATGATTGAAACATAATTTTTTTATTATTAAAATACCCCTCAACCATGTAACCAAAGTGTGAGTATTTTTGAGATTTTTTTCAATTTTTTTTTGCAAGTGGATACTGTTCAAAACTGTCAATCCACATGTAGACTCATCTGCGAGTTCGGCATAGATAGATGAGAAATGCCATTTTTCGACCTGACGGTCCTGTTGCTTTTCAGTAATGATCACCAAAAAGTTTTAAATCTAAAAAAATACATCCTCAATTCGCAGGGAGGTAGTGTGTGAAGACAATCAACTTGATGGAGGGTGCCGACAATGGTCTCATTCGGTACATCTCTACGAAAGCCTTTCAACGATATCAAAAGTATGCTTTTTGAACTTTTAATAGGTTGGATATTACAAAAGAAAAAAAAAACTTTAAAGGTTATAAAATTAAATTCATCCCTTTATTGAATTATCAAAATATATTTTTGTGTTGTTTAAGTTAATATGAATTTGTAAGGTTATTTTGATTATTTCACTTTTAATTTATTAACCAACTAAAGGGGAAGTTCTGTTAGAGTTGGTGCATACTTCATGGGACTATATATGTAGAACCACAGACGAACACGGGGTTACACACCCCCGAAACTTTCATGCTCTGTATATGAGTTGGGTCTAGTTTTTTGCTTGGTGGTTTGGGTTTGGGCCCATGAATAGCCGTAGTTCCACAACAGAGCGGAAATCCTAATTAGACCCTCATTTGGACGTCTTAAGTTGCTTATAAATCTTCTTTATGTACTGAACATACATTGTAACGAGAGATTTGTGAGGTTGATAATAAGAAACTTCTGGCAGGACATAGCCCAATTTTGGGGTGAACCTGGGTAAATCTTGTCTTCTTTTCTTTATGTTTATAATTTGTGTGATTGAGGTCTCGAATCGTTCACTTTCAAATGGAGAACATCTGGATCCCAATTTACAATCTTAGTTTTTCTATGTGATGTCACAAATTCTTCAACATGAGAAATATTGTAGTAAACACCAGCAAATCATTTGAAGTTTTGTCCTTTTTGATCAGGCTAAAAAAAGCATGCAGGATTAATTCATGGAGTTAGAGTTAGTTGTAATGACCCTGTAGTCTCAAATCTCTTTTTTGCGGATGATAGTATTCTCTTTTGTCGGGCTACATCTGATGAATATGCAACTATATATAAGGTGTTGGCGCTATACGAGGATAACTCTGGACAACTTGTTAATTTCGACAAATCAACTGTTTGTTTTAGTTCTAATTGTGGAGACGTAGTAGCTGAAACTATAGCTGATCATCTTCAAGTTCAATAGGTAAGCTGTCATGGGAAATATTAGGGTTTACCAACGATGGTGGGTCTTTCAAAGAATACAATGTTTAAGACTCTAAAAGACAGGGTGTGGGGAAAACTCAAATGTTGGAGGGAGAAACTATTATCTAGGGCATGTAAAGAGATTCTAATTAAGGTGGTTGCTCAAGTGGTTCCTACATATTTGATGAGTTGTTTCAAACTTTCCAAAAAATTTTATGATGAGTCGGAAGTAATGATGAGTCATTTTTGGTGGAGACAACAATCAAATGAACAGAAAATCCATTGGATTAGTTGACGTAAAATGTGTCTCCTTAAGTCCGAGGGTGGAATGAGGTTTCGGGATATGTACACCTTCAGTCTTACTCTCCCGGCTAAGTAAGGATGACAGTTGCTTCATATTACTGAGTCTCTTTATTCTGTGGTTTTAAAGGCAAGATATTTTCCAAATACATATTTTCTCCATGCGGAGCTTGGTAATAATCCATCACATACTTAGCAGAGTATTTGGGAGAGTCGCATAGTTTTGTTGAATGGTTTGAGGTGGAGAGTGAGTAATGGGAATCCATTAAAATTCGGAAAGATCCATGAGTGCTGGTCCCGTGGTCATTTAAAGTGGTATCTCTCAATGTTTTCTTCGACCTGAATAAATTAGTTGCAAATCTTATTAATTCTAATATAGCGACATTAGAGGAACAATTTCTACCTTATGAGGTTTATTCTATTGCTACTACACCTTTGAGTTGGAATCAATATATTGATCGTTGTATTTGGTATTACAATTCCTTTGGAAAATATTCCGTTAAAAATGGATATCAAGTAGCTATGGCTGATGAATGTCACCATGAGAATCAGAGACCAACACCTTTTTCTTCTGGGGGCGGTCCTGGTCCTCACCGAGATAAGGTAAGGCTCTTTATTTGGTCTCTCCAAATTCCCAATAAAGTGAAGATCTTTCTTTGGTATCTATGTCATTTGGCACTTCCATGTCGAGCTAATTTGGCTCGGAAGGGAGTTCCTATCCAGGCGGTTTGTGATTTGTGTGGATTCGAAGTGGAGGATGTCTCATATGTCCTGTTCCGGTGTTCGAAAGCCACATCTGTTTGGGAGTTAATTATGGAAAATACAATATGCTTGGTTGATTGTGCTGGTATGGGGTTTAAAGAATGGTTGTTTTCGGTTATGGAAGTTTGGGAGAAAGAGAGGCTAGAGGCGTGTTCTGTTGAAATTCAAGCCTTCTCTTTTATAGATTTTCATAATCAGTATTTATTGTAGAATAATTTGTATTTATTATTTTGTCATTTATTGGGTAATTAGGTTGATTGTAATTAGCTGGTAGTTTCTCTATTCTTGTAATTATGTGATTTCCTTTCCGTTTATGATGTGATTTCCTTTCCGTTTATGAGAAATTCCTTCCGGAATTGTCTCGTCTATGTACTTTATATATTTTCAGTTTCTTTCCTAATGAAATATATATGAAGAATCATAGAACGATTTGAGTATGTGTTCCTCCAATATTTCCGTCTTCATTTTTTATATGGTATCAGAACAGGTTTAATCCTGTTTCATCGTTGTCATCGAGTCTTTCATACTCAAGTCTCTTATTTCTTCTAAATCTTCATCTTTTCTCTTTCAGAATCATGAGTAAATACAGATCCTCTTTCAGATTGAATACCAACTCATCATTCTCTTCATCCTCTTTTGACATAATCATCCATTCTTCTTTTACCTCTCATCAGATAGAATCTTCTCACTTTCCAATTACTAATAAATTGAATAGGCAAAATTATTTGCAATGGTCCTAGTCTATACAGATGTTCATTCGAGGGAAGGAGAAAGACGACTACATCACAGGGGCTACAATCGCACCAGAGATCACTGCACCAACCTACAAAAAAATTGATGGCAGAGAACAATATTGTCATGTTATGGCTTGTCAACTCAATGTCTCCTGACATTAGCGAAAATTTTCTGTCATTCGATACAGCCAAGGAAATATGGGATATGGTCAAAGAAATGTTCTTTGACAAGGAAAACAAGTCAGAAATTGTACAGATTGAAGGTATCCTTCATGACCTGCATCAAGGTGAACAAACAGTAACTGAATATTTCAATACTCTTACTCGTCTATGGCGCCAGCTTGATACTTTGAAGTTCATAAGTGGTCTTGTGCTACTGATGGTTTATTATACAAAAAGATTGTCGAAGGGAAACGAGTTTATAAATTTTTGTTAGGCTTGAACAAAAATTTAGATGAAATCAGAAGGCGACTTATGGGGGTTAAACCTCTACCTAGCCTTAGAGAGGTATTCTCTGAAGTCCGCCAAGAAGAAAGCCAGAAGAAACTCATGATGGGGTCTTATCAACAACTTAACGGTAGAAAGCTCGGCCTTCAAAACCTAATTTGCTCCTTTTGACAACCGTTAGAAAAAGGGAGGTAGGTCGTGGTGCGATCATTTCAGTAAGCCTAGACACTTGAGAGAAACATGCTGGAAGATTCATGGAAAGAAAGCGGATTGGAAGCCTCGTCAACAGCTTGAGAAAGAATAACGTGGAAATCATGTTGCTGCCGAGGAACTGTCAAATCAACCTGAAGCAAGTCCCTTTAACAAGGAACAAATGGAGATGCTTTAGAAACTTTTCTTATCTATACAGTCTCAAATAGGCTCATCTTCCAATCATGTCATTGGGTCAAGCACCTTGGCCCACAAAGGTAATCCCTTGAGCGCTCTTAATGTGGGTAAAACATGTAAAAAATATTGGATCGTGGACTCAGGAGCCTCTGATCATATGACAGGAGATGCTACTATTTTTGATACATATAGCTCATGTCCAGATAATTTAACAGTCCGAATAATAGATGGCTCACTGTCAAAAGTTGCCGGTACAGGTTCAGTAGTATTGTCAAAAAACCATATACTCAACTCTGTTCTCTTAGTTCTAAACCTGGAATGTAATTTGTTACCAATTAGTAAACTCACTAAAGAAAGGAGGTGTGTTACTAATTTTTACTCTACTCATTGCGAATTTCAGGATTTGGATTCGGGGAGGATGATTGGCAATGCTGAGGAGCGCTTCAGACTCTATATCTTCAAAGAGTGCAACTATCCACAAGAACAACCTCAACCAACAGTTAGTGGTAATTCTTTTTCTGCTTCTTGTTCTAATAACGATAGTGCAATTATGTTGTGGTACTATCGCTTAGGACATCCTAATTTTTTGTATCTCAAGCGTTTATTTCCAAGTTTGTTCAAAAAAAATTTGAATTCTCTCAGTTGTGAAATTTGTCAATACTCAAAACATGTGCGGAGTTCATTCCCACTCTAACCTTAAAAAGTGTCTAAACCATTTTCTATGATTCACAGTGACATTTGGGGTCCCTCAAAAATAAAAAATGTAACTGGTACTAGGTGGTTTGTCTCATTCATAGATAACCACACTAGAATGACATGGATATTCCTTATGAAAGAAAAATCAGAAATGGATCAAATATTCAAAAATTTCAAAAATATGATTCAGACCCAATTTCAGACAAAAATAGAAGTTCTAAAGTCAGATAATGCTAAGGATTACTTTAACTCCATTCTAGGAGAATTTCTAGTAAAAGGAGGGATAGTTCATTTGAGTTCATGTGTAGACACCCCACAACAAAACAGAATCACTGAAAGGAAAAATAGACATCTTCTAGAGGTTGCTACGTCCTTTATGTTCTTTACAAATGTTCCAAAAATTTTCGACGAAGAGGCTGTCCTTATGGCGGCTTATCTAATTAATAGAATGCCTTTTAGGGTCCTAAAATACCAAAAGCCATGTCAAACTCTTCTAAAATCATTTCCATCAACTCGTCTCATTTCGTCTGTCCCACTCAAAGTATTTGGGTGTTCTGTCTTTGTTCACATCCATCAACAACAAATGAGTAAACTCGATCCTTGGTCACTCAAGTGCATCTTTCTTGGGTATTCTTTGAGTAAAAAAGGATACAAATATTATTCTCCAATCACGAAAATTTTTTACAATTCGATGGATGTTACCTTTTTTGAGAGTATGCCATACTACCCCAAGACTGATATTCAGGGGGAGAATTCAACTCAAGAATATCAGTCTTGGGACTTTAAGTCATTCATTGAGTCATCCATCACTACAGAACATCCCATTCTCCCAAGGTCAGAAAATCACAATCTTCCAAAGTCACCCAATCAACCACTACCTGCTGAAGACACTGAGTTCATTGTTGACTTGGGAGATAAAGAGCATGTCCAAGAAGTGATAAAGGAAGAAGCACATACTCAACAGAACCATGAGACCGAACCAAGTTCAAATCCAAGCGAAATTTCAGGTAACATTTCTGATTCTGATGGTATTGTTGATTCTGAGTTAGAAAATGAGATTCTTAATATGCTTATTGCTTGGAGGAAATGAGTTCGGTCATATACCCAACATCTTATTGGAAAATTTGTGTCCTATTAGCTATCGCCTTCTTTTCATGCCTTCACTACTAGTAGTACAGAGATACAGGTTCCTCGAAATATTCAGGAAGCTTTCGAATGTCCTAAGTGGAAAACTGCTGTCAATGAGAAAATTCAGGCACTGAAAAAGAATGGTATGTGGGAGATTACTGAATTGCCAAAGGATAAGAAATCTGTGGGGTGTGAATGTATTTTTTCAATTAAATATAAGGCGGATGGTAGTGTGAACAGGTACAAGGCTCATCTGGTTACCAAAGGATTCACCCAATCCTATGGCATTGATTATTAGGAGACATTCGCACCTGTTGCGAAGCTCAATACTATTCGCATTCTCTTATCACTTGCTGCTAACCTTGATTGGTCCCTCCATCAGCTCGATGTAAAAAATGCATTCCTCAATGGTGACTTAGAAGAGGAAGTTTACATGGTCATCCCTGTCGGTCTTGAGACACCGTCAAATATCAACAAGGTTTGTAGACTTTGAAAATCCTTGTATGGCCTCAAGAAATCTCCTCGCGCTTGGTTCGAGTGATTAACAACAGTTGTAAAAAGGTATGGATAGTCTCAGTGTCAGTCAGATCACACATTTTTTGTGAAGCACTTCCCAAATGGAAGAAGGTTATTATTATTGTATATGTGGACGATATTATTTTGACAGGAGATCATGAGGAGGAAATTAGGCTGCTTAAATAGTTCTTGGACTAAGAGTTTGAGATCAAGGACTTAGGGAATCTGAAGTACTTCCTCGGGTTGGAAATTGGTCGGTCAAGAAAAGGTATCTCTGTTTCCCAACGTAAGTATGTCTCGGACTTGTTAAGTGGAACAGAAATGCTTGGTTGCAAGCTTGCTAAGACTCCCATGGACTCAACAGTTAAGCTAGAAGCAAATGATGGGAGTGCTCCTGTTGAAAAAGGACGGTACCAACGTCTTATGGGAAAACTCATGTATCTATCCTATACAAGAGCTAACATTGGTTTTTTTGTCAGTGTTGTTAGCCAATTCATGAATTGCCCAACAGAGCGACATATGACTGCAGTTTATAGAGTTCTGAGATATCTCAAGATGACATCGGGTAATGGTCTATTTTTCTCAAGAACCTCTAAAAGAAATATTGAAGTTTTTTCAGATGTAGATTGCGCAAGTTCAGTAACGGATCACAAATCAATATCAAGCTATTGCTCCTATGTGTGGGGTAATTTGGTAACTTGGAGGAGCAAGAAACAATCTGTTGTAGCTCGCAGTATCGCTGAAGCTGAATTCCAAGCCATGGCACAAGGTATTTGTGAAGGCATTTGGTTATAGAGACTACTGTCATAATTAAAGGTGACTTTAGATCAACTTATGTAATTATTTTGTGACAATCAAGCATCAATCAGTATTGCCAAGAATCCAGTTCATCACGACAGGACAAAACATGTTGAGATCGATTGTCATTTCATTAAAGAGAAAATTGATGAAGGAACTTTCACGGTTAGTTACATCTCGACGAATTGTCAAACTACTGATATACTCACGAAGGCTCTTTCCAAATTAAACTTCAATGATTTGTCAAGAAAGCTAGGCATGATCAACACTTCCAGTGTGGCTTGAGGGGGAGTGTTGAAATTCAAGCCTTCTCCTTTATAGATTTTCATAATCAGTATTTATTGTAAAATAATTTATATTTATTATTCCTTCATTTGTTGGGTAATTAGGTTGATTATAATTAGTTGGTAGTTTTCCTATTTTGTAATTATGTGATTTCCATTCCGTTTATGATAAATTCCTTCCGGAATTGTCTCGCCTATGTACTCTATATATTTTCAGTTTATTTCTTAATGAAATATATTTGAAGATTCATAGAATGATTCGAGTCTATGTTCCTCTAACCTTTTTGTCTTCATTTTTTAGATGTTCTATCACAGCTTGGTTTATATGGCATAACAAGAATTTGTATAATGTTGGACAACCTGGAATGGATGCAACAGCTGTCTCAGTTGCGGTTTTTGGTTACATGGATGAATACAGGGCTGTGCTGGGTAGCGCAGGTGAGATGTGTCGCTCTTCAGCTCTGTTGGTTCGATGGTTGCCGCCATGTGAGTCTGTCCTCAAATTAAACACTGATGGAGCGATTTTCTCCCGAGAAAGAGTCGTAAGTGGCAGTGCCATTTTGAGAAACTCGTCAGCACACTTCATTGTAGCATTAACCAGCAAGTTCGAGTATGTTGTTGATCCATTCCAAGTGGAACTAATGGCTGCGAGGGAGGGCCTTTCCATTCAGCATGGATGTACGCGAGTAGAGCTAGAAGTTGATTGTCTCCTGCTGATTCAGGTGTTGGAAGATCCGGCAGAATCCTTGTCTATTTAGGCTGGGTTATTGCATGAATTACGAGTATTAGTTCCCTCTTTCCAGTTTTTATTTATTTATTAAATATGTTCCTAGACTAGCAAATGGTGCTGCTTATTTGCTAGCCCTTCATGCTTTATTTTTATCTAGCTCTAAGAGCTGAGTGGGGCTTCCTCTCCATTTTCTCTTGGCTACACTCTCTCTTGATTCTGTTTGAATTAAAGTTCCTATTTTCCTTTAAAAAAGAAAAAGAAAAAGAAAGAGGTTTGCATTTGAAACCCAAAAGTAGAAGATGCTCGTCCAAATTATCAAGAGCAAAAAGCAGAACACGTCAAAAGCAAAAAGCAGAACCAGACAAAAGCCAAAAGTAAATAATTCACGGATTCCATCCTCTTTGAAGTCCGCTCGGATTTGAAGATTGTTGAAGTCCGTCTAGAGTCTATAAATATGTGTATTATCAATGAATGAGGCAGAGTAAGTTTAGAGAGTGAAAGATGTAAATGAGTGAGAAAGTGAGAACTCTGAAGACTTTTCCTCCTTTTGCACTGTAAACTCTTTTTATCATGTATTAAATCCAAATATATAAAACTCCATGTGTTTATAATCATTTTAAAAAACCTTACACTTTTTTGATTTCTAACTTATTTGAAATAAATGTTTTCTTTTAATTATGATTATGTGCTCATCATATTATTGATTATATCTTATTATTGATCCTGTTCACTTATGGTATCAGAGCCATGTCAACTGTTTCCTTTATATTATGTTCATCTTCTTGTTTTGATATTATTGCTCTTAAGTCTCTAGTTTTACTATGTTTGTGTTTTGGTAAGGCCGTTGGTCAGCCCTTTGTTAACTGTTGGTCAGCCCATGGTTAGGGTGGTCCTAATAGGTGGTCCCGACAGGAACTGTTCATTGTAAAACTATTGTCTTTTTAGCCATAACCTCAAGCCTCTTTTATGAATAGATTATTGAGAAGGCGTCGACAGGGTGATGACTCATCATCCGTGTCAGGATCAAACACTTCATCACCTCCAAGATTTGATGATCAATCTAATGATCATAACAGTCAAAACCCTAATCATGCTATTAACAGTCAAGAAATTAATATTGCCAAAATTGAGCAAGATCTACTCAATTGGCATATTCTAAGTCAAAAGATAAGGAAGTTTTGATTTTAAATCTGATTATTCAATTAAAACAACAGAACAAACTTATAGTATTAGCAGAGAAAATGAAAGTGTTAAATTATTATCATTATCTTCAATACAAAAACATAAACAAGAAGGCTTTAAGTATTTACATTTAGGATTAGTTCAAGTTGCTATTAAACCTTTGCATCGCTTAGGAATTGATACCCCTCTATTAATGATGTTACGAGATGCAAGACATTTAAATTTTTCAAATTCATTATTATCATTGGTAGCATCAAATATACATAATGGCCCTGTTTATTTCAATTGTTATCCAAATTTTTCTATAGATTTATATAATCCTAATTTAATTGATACTCTTACCTTAGATATTCAATTAAAAAGATTAGATATTAAAATTGGAACTCGTAATCTGAATTTAATTTATAAAGTTTATTATAAAGTTATGATAAACAAGATCAACCCAAAAGCCTTATTACAAACCAAGCTAGGGGAAACCTTGTTATTAGAAGCCAATACTTTTCATACTAACACTATTACACCTAAATTATTAAAATGGGATCAGATAACTATTCATGATCATTGGAAATTCGATGCTTTATGTCATCCCAAGGAGATAACTAATTCCAATGTATCTCAGATAGATGAACATAGAGATGGTAGCGTTGTTATTAAGTTTACACCTAACAATTCCCCATCACTTTCAAGAACGGCTAGTTCTTGAAGAATTAGAACTCCCTTATATGAGGATTCTCAAATTATACCCCCTCAGTATAGTGTTGACAATTTATCATCTAAAAATTCAAATAAAAGCTTATTAGGAGTCAACCATTCTTAGAGGATTTTATGATACTAAATCTTTCAAATTAGCCCTAGATCAAACGCAAATAGGGGAAAACTCAGAAAAAAAAATGAAGAAGAATATTCTCCAATCCAATCAGATATGAGAGATGATGAACTCAGTGTTATTATGAATTCCAGTTATATTATAAATAAAAACAAATTAAAGCAAGACTTTTTATCTATAGAAAATAAAGAAAAATCTAACTGGTTTATGGCAACCTTTTCTGATAATGAAATAACTCAAATTAGAGAACAATGGTATTCTCATATGAATGAAATACAATGTGATATATATTTATTTGATTTATTTGAAATATATACATTTAACAATAAAATATATAATCCCTTTGCCAATAATCATCCTGATATATGTAAAGCTAAAGAAATAGATGTTATTACACAACTTGATCAAAAATGGATCACTGCAAGCAATCAAATTATCTCATCCATCCATCCCCCATTACAAAGGATAAATCTTCAAACACCTCAATATTCAACCACTATTGTTGCAACACCGTTCAAAAACGATAATAAGAATGAACCACCTTACCGTAATGCCCAATATTGTGATATTAGCAACATTTATACCCAAAATAATTTTACTAATCAAAATCTCCATACCATTTCCCAACATATTACCTCTATTGCCTCCACTGTGGATTCTATCGATAATAAGATTATTTCTTTAGAAAATAAAGTCTCAGCCCCTTTTTCAAAAAGCCCTGGAGAGAAATACCCACCTATAGTCCAAAAACCTATTCCACATTTATCTCAACCAATTTTCAAACCACTCCACATTGATAAAGAAAACCTAATTACACTAGACAATTCTGATGCGTATTAAAATCTATAAATGATAGATTAAGAAACTTGACTAACAATATTGAAGGAACTTCAAATATTGACATCATAGATCAGGACTTAATTAGTGAAATCAAGGAATCTGATGAGATCTATAAAATATACAAAAGAAACAATAGTAGAGCTTCATTACCAACAACTCAAAATTATTATCCCAGACCTACTCCTCCATATTTACAATATGAAGATAAATATTATGCCGTTCAAGCCAAGTATGATGATGAATCCATATATAAATGGAATATAGATGGAGCTAGTGAACACAATATCCTTAACACACTCCAAGAAATGACTATGGCTGCCACTGCTTACAAAACACGACCTAATAATACTGACAGAAAAATAGCTATTGCCATAGTTGTTGGGTTCACTGGGACCCTCAAAGGTTGGTGGGACAATTATCTCACTGACAATAATCGAAAAGAAGTTTAAGATGCAACTATAGAAATACCCTCAACAAATGCTACATAAAATAATCAAACTGGAGAAACTATCATTACCACCTCATATATAAGACAAGAAAATGCCTTTGAAACCCTTGTATATGTTATTACCAAACACTTTATAGGAGACCCTGACAAATTTGCTGCAAGATCATTTGAAATACTTATTAATTTAACCTGCCCCACTATGCAAGATTTTAGATGGTATAAAGATGTATTTCTTGCCGAAGTATACACTAGGAAAGATAGCAATAATGCTTATTGGAAAGAAAAGTTTATTTCAGGACTTCCAAAACTATTTGCTGAAAAAGTTAGACAAAGAATTAGAGATGTCCATAACGGATCTATACCTTATAATCATCTTTCTTATGGAGAAATCATAGGATATATTAATTATGAAGGATTAGCTCTTTGTAATGACCTCAAATTAAAATAAAAAAATGAAATCTGAACTCCATTAAAGCAGAAAAGAATTGGGCTCATTCTTTAGTCAATATGGTTATGAAACTATTAGAGCCCCATAAGCCGAAGAGAAAAAGAGAACCAAATATTTCCGAAAACAAACATATAGAAGACCCAATAAGCCCAATAGGTTCACTGCTACTCAAAAAATTCAAAAGCCCATATTTAGGAAATGCAAAAGGCCTCAGAACCCTCAGGCCTCGTCAAAGGCTTGCTTTAAGTGCGGACACCTTGGACATTCGGCTAAGAACTCCAGAGTAAAGCAAAAAATTAATGAATTAGAAATAGATGAAATATTAAAGCAACAATTGACAAAAGTTATGATAAATGAGTCACAATCAGAAGAAGAATATTCATCTTCTAATAAAGAAAATCTCATTTATACCATCCAAGAAAGTACAAATTCAGATGACTCTGATGACTCACAGTGCAACTATGAGGAATATCACTGTTACTGTAAATCTATCAATATGATAACTTCACAAAAGGAATTTCTTTTAGATATTATCGACAAGATTGATGACCCAGTAACCAAAAAAGAATAGTTAGTAAAACTAAGAGATATTATTTGTGAAGAACAAAAACTTAAAACCCCTGAATCTTATAATCTTGAGAAAATATTAGAAAAATGTTTTCAAAAACCCAAAATAGCCACTATTCAGGATTTATAGATGGAAGTCAATTCTATGAAAGATCAAATTAAACTATTCAAAAAGACACCATAGATTTAAAAGCAAAAATGATTAATTTAGAAATAAACAATCTTAAAGAATCAATCTCATCACATATGGATAAAAAGAAAAAAGCCCCTATTTTAGAAACAACCAACTTAATCATCTTCTTGCTTTTTGGAAAAGTGGGATGCGCTGGCCGACATCTTTTGTCTTGTCTTCTTACTTTATGTCATAATACCTATCTGACTTAATATCATATTCATACCCGTCATATGGGTCATGAGCATAATAGTCTGGAGGGGTATTGAGATTATTGGTGGGAGTCTAGGTACTGTCCTCATCACTATATGATAATTGAGATAATTCTTCAAGGAGCTTCTTCTTCTTTTCTTGTTTTGATAATTCATGGAGTCCAGATGATCTTGGTACTTTTTGATCAATTTTTGCATATTGGGGATTGTTAGAGAACCAAGTTTTGACAGTATTAAGATTAGAATATAAGCAATCATATTTTGCCCACCATTTGACTTTAAAAACTCTTTTTATAGCCATAACCTCCCAAGGTGATTGAGAAATAGTGTAATCCCAGGAAATTATCCATGGGATGGCAAATAAGGCTTGGAAGAGTATCTCATGAGAATAAGGTTTTTCATTGTTGGTGGTTTTCTTGAAATATGTTAAGGCTTCTTGAGTATCAGGAGGAAGGATGGTAGATTCGCAGCCAAAGAATGGCCACTAATCAAAAATCCATTGAGGGAAATCAATCTTGCATTTTTTGTCAAAGAATATGAACCATGAATTTGTTTTTGGTCTAATATAGAACATACTGAACCAGACCATTTGGTAATCATGATAATTATATGTGGGGGGATTGAAAGATACTGAAAAAGGGTTTGGTTTATAATGATCAAGAATTTTGTCTGGAAGGATAATTTTGAGAATCTTGCATTTGGAATAGATAATAAAATTAAGGTTGGAAGGGTCTTTTGTATGGGTCATTTCTACTGATTTAGTATCAACTAAAATCAGGTCATAATATTTTTGGGTTTTTCGGATATTAGTAGGAGCATATTGAAAACCTGCAGGAAAAACTTTATTAACATAAAGATAATGATTAATAAGTTCGGGATCATCTGTTGGTTGTTTAATGCTGGTACATCTTATATATTCTTAAATGGTTTTTTTGGAAATATTGGCCAGGAGGAATCTTGGATTGAGAGGATAATGTTTGAGCATGAGATTAGGATAATAGGATTTGTGCATAAGATTGGGGTGATAGGTTTGTATATTCTTGTAGTGAAACAAATCTGTTTGGCCTTTGAGGGGTATTTGGTTGAGTTGGTGGTTGGGAGAGTCTTGAAGTGGCATAATCAGATGGGTCTTAGGGTTTTTGTGGTGATGAAAAGGGCTCAACTTTTTGTTTTCCCTTTTGTCGGGAAATCAGACTCATTTTTACTTGTGTTTGGATCCTGTAAAAATTCTCGTGTGAGGAAGTCAGGAAGAGAATTATTATCTCCTTTAATATACTCAATATTGAAATCGAATGCACTTAATATAGCTTGCCATCTGGCAAATATTTGTTTTGAAACAAGATTTTGAACATCTTTTTGTAAAATTTATTTTGCAGATTTGCAATCAATTCATAATAAAAATGTTTTGTTATACAAATCATCTTGAAATTTGGATATGCATAAAACAATAGATAAAATTTCTTTTTTGATTGTTGAATATATTTTTTGTGCTCCGAACCATATACCAGAATGATAACATACTATCTGCTCGTTGGTTTTTTGAGGAAGGATTTGTTTTAGTATACCTCCGTATTCTATATCAGAAGCGTCAGTTTCGACGATGATTTGAGCTGTAGGACAGAGAATACCTAAACAGGGAAGACTTAATACTTGAGAAGTTTGATAATCTCTGTATGCTGATGTGACCAAGAGATTTGATTTTTGCGAAACCTTTTATATAAAGGTTCACAAATTTGTCTTAAGTGAGGAAAATAATTTGCTATATAATTCAAACAACCAAGAAATCTTTGTAATTGAGTCTTATCTTTGATTTCATCAAGAAATCTTTTTGCAAATTCAATTGATCTATCAATAGGTTTGATAGTCCCTTGAAATATAAGATGTCCTAAAAATCTTATCTTAGTTTGGAATAATTTCATTTTAGATTCTGATAAAACCAATCCATTATTTTTTATGATTTTGAAAAAAGTCTTTAAGTGTTTAAAATGTTGATCTATTGATTTTGATAATATTAATATATCATCAATATAAGTAATACTAAAATTAGAATAATCATTGAAAATATCGTTGATAATGTTTTGGAATTCTGAAGGAGCATTTTTAAGTCCAAAGGGCATTACATTTCATTTGTAATGACCAAAAGGGACATTGAATGCAGTTTTGTATTTATCTTTTTCATCAATCTGAATTTACCAGAATCCAGATTTTAAATCAAATTTTGAAAATATTGTAGAATTATGAAGCCTATTAAGAAGATCCTTTTTATTAGGTATTGGATATCTAATCCATTGTAAGACCTTATTTAAAGGCTTATAATTAATAACTAATATGAGAGCTCCTCTTTCTAATTCTGCTTGTTTTTGGACATAAAAAGCAGAATGGCTCCAGAGAGATTTACTAGGCCTGATTAATTTCTTGTGTAATAACATTTTGATATCTTCTTGATAATATTTTAATAATTCTTGATTCATCTGGATAGGTCTGGATTTTGAAGGAATATCTTTTTCATTAAAATCAGGTTTATATGGTAAAGATGCTATGTGCTTTTTTCTTTCCCAAAAAGCATTTGGGAGATCAACACATATTTCTTTTTTGAATAAATTTTCCATATCTTTTATTTGGGATTGTATCTGGGTTCTTTGATTTGTTGTTCTATCTTTTGGTAGTTTATTTCTTCCTTTAAAAAGTTAATATGAGCTTGTTTATTTTGAATTAAGTTTATTTGTCGATACAAACTATTTGTTTGTAGTAAGTTCAATTCTCTTGTATCTACAGGTTGTAGAAATTGAAAGAATAGATTTTGTCCTAATATATTAGTTTCTATTCCTAAATGACTAACTTTGAAAGGGTATATTTGGGTTAAAAAGGGGGTTCCTAGGATAATATTTTGGTGGATATTTTTGACGAGTACAAAATGTGTTTTTAGGCAATAACCGTCATTACACACATATGAATTAGTAATCTTATATTCAACATTCAATTTTAATCCGCTAGCAATATTTAATCGTTCTGTAGTTTTCTCATAATATTTTGTGGGTATAAGACCTTCCTTAAGACAATTCTGGTCAGCACTAGAATCCACAAGGGCTGTTGTGTTGATGTGATATTCTTTGTTAATAACAATAGAGATCTTAATATACCATTTCTGATAATTAATTCTTTCTCTTAGAGTAACAAAGTTATCTTTTGATTCATTTTCCATATCGATTAAGTTAGTTGTTTCTAAAATAGGGGCTTTTTCCTTTTTATCCGTATGTGATGAGATTGATTCTTTAAGATTGTTTATTTCTAAATTAATCATTTTTGCTTTTAAATCTATGGTGTCTTTTTGAATAGTTTTAATTTGATCTTTCATAGAATTGACTTCCATATGTAAATCTTGAATAGTGGCTATTTTGGGTTTTTGAAAATGTTTTTCTAATATTTTCTCAAGATTATAAGGTTCAGGGGTTTTAAGTTTTTGTTCTTCACAAATAATATCTCTTAGTTTTACTAAATATTCTTTTTTGGTTACTGGGTCCTTAATCTTATCGATAATATCTAAGAGAAATTCCTTTTGTGAAGTTATCATATTGATAGATTTACAGTAACAGAGACCTTCCTCACAGTTGCACTGTGAGTCATCAGAATCATCTGAATCTGTACTTTCTTGGATGGTATAAATGAGATCTTCTTTATCAGAAGAGGAATATTCTTCTTCTGATTGTGACTCATTTATCATAACTTTTGTCAATTGTTGCTTTAATGTTTCATCTATTTCTAATTCATTAATTTTTTGCTTTACTCTGCAGCTCTTAGCCCAATGTCCAAGGTGTCCGCACTTGAAACAATCATTTGACGAGGCCTAAGGGTTCTGAGGCCTTTTGGATTTCTTAAATTTGGGCTTTTGGATTTTTTGAGTAGCAGTGAACCTATTGGGCTTATTGGATCTTCTATATGTCTATTTTCTGAAATATGTGGTTCTCTTTTTCTTTTCGGCTGATGGGGCTCTAATAGTTTCATAATCATATTGACTACGGAATGAGCCCAATTC
>CM043705.1:23514789-23527289 GCA_023935145.1 Bretschneidera sinensis | reverse complement strand
CCCAATGACCAGAATTCAAACAGTCATATCTTCTTGTACACATCTCCAAATGGGCTGAAACTTATTTGGTTGGAAAGATGACGATTTGATCTTCAATTTAGACTTAAGAAAGTCTTAAGAAGGATGTCGTTTGGGCCTGTTATGATGAGCCTAAATCCAGTAGGCTGTTGCATCTGAATCTTCTTCCACTTTGGGCTTGGACCTTGCACCTTAATTAGTTGACAAGAGACTAGGTGATTATTATTGGGCAGGCCCTTGTTATGTTGGACATACCCATGTCACTATCAATAGCTTGGATTAAACTTATTATGCTTTCATCTCCTGTTGGGCCAAGCTTGGAATGCCCCATTTTAGATTCAGGCCAAATCTCTTGAATCAGCCCATTAAGTACTTCTTTGACTTTCTTGGATCTTGATCTAGTAATTGGCCCAATTGGAATATGCAATGGATCCTTTAATAGTGCTTGTTGATTCTCATCAATGTGGAATAGGTTTTTGGATTATAGGTGCATATTTCTCTCTAGGGCTTTTTGAAGAAGGGGCTGAGACTTTATTGTCTAAAGAAATAATCTTATTATCGATAGAATCCACAGTGGAGGCAATAAAGGTAATATGTTGGGAAATGGTATGGAGATTTTGATTTGTAAAATTATTTTGGGTATAAATGTTGCTAATATCACAATATTGGGCATTATGGTCAGGTGGTTCATTCTTATTAGCGTTTTTGAACGGTGTTGTAGCAATAGTTGGTTGAATATTGAGGTGTTTGAAGATTTATCCTTTGTAATGGGGGATGGATGGATGAGATAATTTGATTGCTTGCAGTGATCCATTTTTGATCAAGTTGTGTAATAACATCTATTTCTTTAGCCTTACATATATCAGGATGATTATTGGCAAAAGGGATTATATATTTTATTGTTAAATGTATATATTTCAAAGAAATTAAAGAAATATATATCACATTATATTTCATTCATATAAGAATACCATTGTTCTCTAATTTGATTTCTTTCGTTATCAGAAAAAGTTGCCATAAACCAGTTAGATTTTTCTTTATTTTCTATAGATAAAAAGTCTTGCTTTAATTTGTCTTTATTTATAATATAACTGGAATCCATAATAACATTGAGTTCATCATCTCTCATATTTGATTGGGTTAGAGAATGTTCTTCTTCATTTTTTCTTGAGTTTTCCCCTATTTGTGATTGATCTAGGGCTGATTTGAAAGATTTAGTATCATAAAATCCTCTAGGAATGGTTGGATCAAAATTGACTCCTAATAAGCTTTTATTTGAATTTCTAGATGATAAATTGTCAACACTATACCGAGGGGTATACCGAGGGGGTATAATTTGAGAATCCTCATATAAGGGAGTTCTAATTCTTCTAGAACTACCCGTTCTTGAAAGTGATGGAGAATTATTAGGTATGAACTTAATAACAACGCTACCATCTCTATGTTCATCTATTTGAGATATATTGGAATTAGCTATCTCCTTGGGAGGACATAAAGCTTCGAATTTCTAATGATCAGGAATAGTTATCCGATCCCATTTTAATAATTTAGGTGTAATAGTGTTAGCATGAAAAGTATTGGCTTCTAATAACAAGTTTTCCCCTGTCTTGGTTTGTAATAAGGCTTTTGGGTTGATTTTGGTTGTCATAACTTTATAATAAACTTTATAAATTAAATTCAGATTATGAGTTCCAGTTTTAATATCTAATCCTTTTAATTGAATATCTAAGGTAAGAGTATCAATTAAATTAGAATCATATAAATCTATAGAAAAATTTGGATAACAATTGAAATAAACAGGGCCATTATGTATATTTGATGCTACCAATGATAATAATGAATTTGAAAAATTTAAATGTCTTGCATCTCTTAACATCATTAATACAGAGGTATCAATTCCTAAGCGATGCAAAGGTTTAATAGCAACTTGAACTAATCCTAAATGTAAATACTAAGCCTTCTTGTTTATGTTTTTGTATTGAAGATAATGATAATAATTTAACACTTTCATTTTCTTTGCTAATACAATAAGTTTGTTCTGTTGTTTTAATTGAATAATCAGATCTAAAATCAAAACTTCCTACTTGATAAATCCTATTTATCTTTTGACTTGAAATATGCCAATTGAGTAGATCTTGCTCAATTTTGGCTATATTAATTTCTTGACTGTTAATAGCATGATTAGAGTTTTGACTGTTATGATCATCAGACTGATCATCAAATCTTGGAAGTGATGAAGTGTTTGATCCTGACACGGATGATGAGTCATCACCCTGCCGATGCCTTCTAAATAATCTATTCATAAAAGAGGTTTGAGATTATGGCTAAAAAGACAATAGTTCTACAACGAACAATTCCTGCCGGGACTACCTACTGGGACCACCCTAACCACAGGCTGACCAACAGTTAACAAAGAGCTGAACCCAACGGCCTTACCAAAACACAAACACAGCAAAACTAGAGACTTAAGAGCAATAATATCAAAACAAGAAGATGAAAATGAGAGATTCTTACGACTGGGTGCAAGACACTATTTTGCATCAAGTGAAAATGAGACTGGTAATTTTTTAAAACTTTATCAGTAACATTAATTGAGTATGTACGAATGTTATTAATAAAGTTTCCTAAAATTACCAATCAAATTTCTATCCGATGCAAACAAGAATTTCTCGACTAAAACAGAAACAACTTGGATGATTCCTTTACTTGACTTGCAAACTCAAGTAAGTTTTTTACTTTTGCTTTCCTTAACAATTTAGCTATCCAAATTCATATTTTTTTTAATCTGATTAACAAGTGATTAGATTTATTTTGATATGTTTGAAATTTTTTTAAAACAAAAAACTTTAACCTAAAATTAACTTCAAACTTACCAAAACATCACCAATCTCTAAAAAAGGCGAGAGTAAACATAAACAAAAATGGGCCGAAAAGGCCTTAATATCAAGAATGGTTTTTTTTGGATAATCCATTCAGGAGCATGAGCCCAGTCTTGTAGCTTCTTAATAACAGCTTCATTGCCTTCAAAAAACACGACTGGAATTGGGCTTAAAAAGCCTCTTGGACTGGCAACTTGCACGCTTAAGCTTGAACCATCAGTTGGTTTGGGGAGGCGACAGACTCAGCCCAAGCAAACACAATAGAACCCAGGTGGTCCCTAAACACCAATGCACAGAAAGCACCATTGCAAGTGGTAGCTGCATCGAAATTAACCTTCCACCGACCAGATGAAGGAGGAGACCAACAATGAATGCACACTTTACTCTTTCTGCCAAGGTGTCAAACCGTTTGAGAAGTTGCTATCCAATTTCGCACGCTCACATTACCCTTGTCATATTGAATCAAAGCCAAATACTCCAAATTTGACTTTGAACCCAAGAGAAGGAAAAGCTCAAAATGTATGTGACAAGGCCCCTCTCTATGTATCAGAATTCAGAAGGATCCTTCTGCTTTGGCATTAACTCCACCTGAGGGTCCCGAATTCAGCTATTTTAGAAATCCAAGATGAAGAAGCCGAGCCAACTCGTTGCTTTGGATTGTGCGGAAGCCATGAGGTGAGTGACTAGTCTTTCCCTTAAATAGGATATGTAAATGGTTGAAATAGTCTGTCGATTGGTTAAAATTTTTAATTGATTTTTTTTTCAGTCCATTTTTTAATTATTTTGATCGAATTAATCTAATTATTTTGATATTAATCGACTGAATTGATTTTAATTGGTACAGTCAATTAATCGGTTAATCGTCGCTGTAAAAATAATTAAGTTTTTAAATTTATTATATATTATATATTTAATTTATATTTAATATTTTTCATATATTATATTTATATTTAACATATTATTAATATTAATTAATTTCTTAAACAGTTAAAAAAATTAACTACCAATAGACTAATTAATTGATAATATTATTCGATTAACTGTTTTTATATCGATTTATTCTATTAACCAAACAGTTTTAATCGAAACGATCAATTAATCAGTTTAAACCGTTTAGTAAACACCTCGGCCCAAAACAACAAGCTAGAGCTTCGTTATACAACCGGTGTTGGAAAGAATAAGCCAGACAACATATGCATTCATTATGACCCTGTTGTATTCATTCCTATTCTTGATCTGTTACTGTCATCCAATCGATAATATGATGTAAAATCGAGTATGTTTATAATCTCAATCTCCACTTAAATTTAGTTAATTAATTTTTTTTTTGGATAAGTAATTTTTTATTCCAAAACAACTAGCAAAGAGGAAACTTTATAAGACTAAGGCTAATGAGCCTTGCAAAGACTTAAAAAGCCCCACAAAACCACCTTAGGTAGTGATTGAACGATTTGAGACCTGTCAATCACACGAATTATAAACAGAAAGAAAAAAAAAAGACAAGATTTACCCAGGTTCATCTAAGAATAGGGCTACGTCTTACCAGAAGTTTCTTATTATTAACCTCACAAATCTCTCTGCTACAATGCATGCTCAGTACATAAACATTATTTATATGCAACTTAAGACGTCCTAATTAGGGTCTAATTAGGTTTCCATTATGTTGTAGAACTACGACTCTTCATGGGCCCAAGCCCAAACCGCCAAGCAAAAAACAAGGCCCAACTCATGTACATAACCCAAAAGTTTCGAGGACTCCCGTGTTCATCCGGGGTTCTACAGATCTAGTTTCGTGAAGTATGCACCAACTCTAACAATCTCCCACTTAGTAAATACTTCACACAGTTTCTTCAAGATCAATAGCACACCATTCAAACTTTGCTAAACTAACTACTTTAGTCAAGAAATCTGCGTTGTTCACTGCTGTATCGACTTTCTCCAAGATTAGCACATTTTCTTCAATCTTTTCCCGGATGAAGTGATATTGGATATAAATGTGCTTCATCCGCGAATGAAATGCAGGATTCTTTGCTAAGAAGATAACACCTTGATTGTCACATTTCACCTTCACTGCTTTTTTGTTTAAACCCAAGCTCAACACACAATCTTTGAAGCCAAACCATTTCCTTTCCAGCATGAATTATTACCATATACTTTGCTTTTGTAGATGAAAGGGCAACAACACTTTGCCTTTTGCTCATCCAACTTACTGCTCCACCAAACAGATTGAACACAGACCCACTTGTAGACCTCCTACTATCAACGTCTCCTCCCCAGTCAGCATCAACTGATCCTACAATATCAAGATTCTTCTTACCTCCCATACCTCCATAACATAATGCAAACTCTGACATGCCACGAAGATATCTAAGAACTCTCTTTATTGCAGTCCAATGCTCATTCCCAGGTTAGACATATATCTACTCAATACTCCCATTGCTTAGGCAATATCTGGTCTCGTACACACCATGGCGTACATCAAGCTTCCAACCGCACTAGCATAAGGTACGTGCGCCATATCTTTAGCTTCTTCCTCAATCTTTGGACATTATTCCGGAGATAACTTGGTTCCCAAAGGCATGGGAGTCCCTACCGGCTTGTTGTCAGACATGTTGAATTTTTTCAACACTTCTTCAATATACTTCTTTTGACTCAGCTATAGTTTTTGATTTTCACGATCCCTCTTTATCTGCATTCCCAAGATAAAATTTGTTGGCCCTAGGTTTTTCATGTCAAACTGCTTTGCCAACAATGCCTTCACTGTGTTAATCATCTTCTTGTTATTTCCAATCAATAACATATCATCCACATATAAGGTTAAAATGACAAAATCAACCCCTAACCTTTTCACGTAGACGCAGTGATCAACATAGCTGCGAGTGAACCCAAGCTGAATGATATATGTATTAAACTTCTGGTACCACATCCGTGGTGATTGCTTTAGTCCGTATAAAGACTTCTTCAATTTACAAACCAGCTATTCCTTGCCTTTACTCACAAAGCCTTCGAGCTGTTTCATGTAAATTTCTTCATCAAAGTCCCTATGAAGGAAAGCTGTCTTCATATCCAGTTGCTCAACCTCTATATCATAAGCAGCTACCACGGATAAGACACATCTGATAGATATCAACTTTGCTACCGGGGAAAATATCTCACTATAGTCAATTCCCTCTATTTACAAGTACCCCTTTGCAACCAGATGTGTCTTGTACTTTTCTACCATTCCATCTGCATTTGTTTTCTTCTTAAAAATCCATTTGCACCCAATTGCCTTCCTATCTTTAGGCAATTTCACAAGGCTCCATGTTTCTTTCTTGTCCAGTGCCTGCATCTCCTCTTTCATAACATCCTCCCACAGATTTGCCTTCTCTAAGGTCCTTGCCTCTTTCATTGTGTTAGGATCATCACTAGTAATATTTAAAGCATATAATGCACTGCAAGCACTAGGGGAATACCTGATGGGTGGTTTCCTAACCTGTGTGTATCTCCTTATGACAGGCGTGATCTCTACCTCCGAGCCAGTATATGAATCCTCATCATCTACATCAGAAATATGAATATCTTGCTCAGACCCAACTGATTCAGTATCTAAAGTATCTGGTGCAGTCTGTGGGGTAGTCTCCCACTCTTTATCTCCCGGGCTAAGATCAATTTGAATCTGTTTTGATTGTTCCGGTACATCTTGGACAGCCATTACATCCATTTGTGTTTCTATGAACACAACATCTCTGTTGTAAATTATACTCTAGTTTTCTGGATTCCATAATTTGTACCCCTTGACCTCATCCTAATAACCAATGAAGATGCACTTCACCGATTTGCTGTTAAGTTTGTTTCTCTTTTCTTTTGGCACATGCATATAAGCATCACACCTAAACACCTTAACATGAGCTAAACTCGACTTCTTCCCGAATAATGCCTCAAACGGTGTCTGATCCTGTAAAGCTGATATAGGTGGCCTGTTCTTCAGATAACATGCCTTAGCTACAGCCTCTGCCCAGAACTCCGGCTCCAAGCCTGCATAACTCAACATATTCCTCGATTTCTCCTTGAGTTACCGATTGAGTCTCTCGGTCACCCCATTTTGTTGAGGTGTATATGCAGTTGTTTTCTGTCTTGCAATGTCGTTTGCCACACAGAATTGCTCAAACTTGTTTGAGCAAAATTCCCCTCCATTATCTATTCTTAGTACCTTCATTTTTCTTTCCATCTGATTTTATACCAATGCTTTAAACTCACGAAACTTATCAAATGCTTCAGCTTTACTCTTAATGAAATAAATCCATGTATACCTTTAAAAATCATCAATGAAGGAGACATAATACCTTGATTTTCCAAGAGATTGGACTAGAACTGGCCCAAACACATAACTATGTATTAAATTCAGAATACCATTTGCCCTCGTGCCAGCGGACTTAAAACTCACACGGTTCTATTTGCCATGTAGATAATGCTCATAGAAATTGAATCCTATGGAGCAATCTGGGACTCCCTTCACCATCTGCTTTGACGATAAATTAGATAGTTGTTGTGAGTTTTAAATTACTCGCAAGCACACGAGTCGTTTGCAATGTAGTGTGTGCAAGTGCGAGGTCGAATCCACAGGGAATTGAAACGTGAAAATGGATTTTTATCTAAACTAAACCTATTTTAACCTAGTTCTAAATTTTTGAATTGTTTCTTGCAAAAAATATAAACTTAAACTAAATTGATTTGAAATAAATAATAAAGATATTAAGGTTTCTGAATCCACCCCACCAAAGTAAAGCATATATTTTCATGTTCTATATAAAAGTAATCTATCAAATAATTCCACGAATCCACCATTATACCAATCACAGTGAATACCCTAATTCAACCAAATCATCCGATGTATCCCTTTAGAATCACAATGGATATCCAATTTACTTTGAATGATCCATCGTATCCGGCAGATGAAACACAAAGAATATCCAATTTAAACACAATCAATAATGAGAATTTACTCAAACAATTGAAACAAAACATTAATACTAAAAATATTAGAATTGTACGAACAAATCTGAAAATATTATGCCAAACAATGGCGAGGCTTCATCTTCAACCTTAGATGAAGGTTTTAGCCTCTCATGATTATGAAACTAAATTTCACAATTAAAGTGCTAAACATAAAACTTTAAACTCAAAAGAAATAAATTAAAACTGACTATACATGGATAGAGAAATTCAACTAGTAGCTGCTATGTGGCACTTTCCCCCTTTGGTAGCAAAACCTTCCAGATTGCACATAGAAATCCTCTGGATTGCACCCCTTTTTGATGAAGTGAAATGGGGCTTTTATAGGGGAACTCCATAAGTGCAATGTGTTTCCAATCCGATGTAGGATGTGAGATATAGAATGTGTTCCCAACCGATGTGGGATGTGGGATTTAAGCCTTCACATGCCCTTCAAAACTTCTGCCCACGCTGAAATCCCACACAACCTGACATTTGTCTACTAAAACTGCCATAACTTTCTCTAGAAAAATCATATTTATGTGTTGTAAAATTCCCCAGAAAATAGACATCCGGATCTTTCCAAGCATATATGATTCATCTCCTGGTTCTTCCTGAATCATTACAGTTTGATCCGTAAAAATCACTTCTGTCACGTTGAAATCATGCATAGCCTGACCTTTGTCTACTAAAACTGCCATAACTTTCTCTAGAAAAATCATATTTATGAGCCGTAAAATTCCTCAGAAAATAGACATCTGGATTTTTCCAAGCATATATGGTTCATCTCTTGGTTCTTCCTGAATCAATACATTTTAATCCGTAAAAATGACTGATATGTACGGGAAATTTTGGCAATTTAGTGAAACTCCTTTCCAAGTGCTTGTAAACCTGTAAAACAACGAAAAAAAAACTAAAAGTAACAAATTCCTAAGCTAACAAATGTAAATTAAGGGTGCCAAAATATGTAATATTTGGCACTCATCAATAGTCAATTTTCACCGATATGCCCAAGCCTCTGATGCCACAACATAGAGGATGTCGCCTCATCATCAGTCGTCTTCTCAGAGATAAAACCTCCACTGCACTGATTTTGTACTGTATTTTCTAGAAGCTTGTACAATGTACCATACCAAACACCTAGTGCAATTATTATCGATCCATGAGTCATCTTGCATGAATTTTTGTCATAACTGAAATTTACTCCCTCATCTTCCATCTTACTAACTGGTATTAAGTTCCTGCTAAGACCCGAAATATGCATCACGCTTGGAAGTGTTCTGATTGTCCCATCAGTCATCCTCAACTTTACCTTCCCACGATCAATAATTTTCACTTGGGAGTTATCTCCCAATAAAACATTTCCCCCATTAAAGGTTTCATACTCATGAAAGTAGTCCCTATGAGGTGCCATGTGAAATGATGCACCTGTGTCAATTATTCAAACACTCTGATTTGATTGAGCCAAACAGGATTCTATATTTAAGTCACCAACATCATCATCATATTGGTTCCTGTTACTTGAAGCTGATATCTCGCCTGTTCACTTTTCAGGGTTCATACTTTTACTTCTGCACTCATTCTTTAGATACCCAGGCTTCCTACACTTCCAACACTTCAACCCAGATTTATCCCTACTTTTTTTTATCTTTCCCTGAACTTGGGTTTATCACCAGACCACTTGTAGGCTTTATCATAGGTTTGCCCTCTCACAGATAAGGCCTCATTTGACGAGTTTTATGTACCCTACCTCCTCATATCCTTAGACAATAGGGCTGCCACAACATTTTTAAAAGACAGATTAGTTGTACCACTACTAATCGTAACTATCAAGTTATCCCACGAATCAGGCAGTGGACAGAGCAGCGTAATAACCTTATCATCATCCATCACATCAATACTAATAGATAATAACTGACCTATCAAAGTGTTAAACTCATGTAGATAAACAGAGAAAGAATTGCCCTCAGCCATCCGAAGGTTGTACAACTTCTTCCGCAGAAATAGTTTGTTTACCAGATATTACTTTGATAAAGGCTATCTAGCTTCTTTTAGAGATCTTTCGCAGTTTTTTTCTCTAGAAATGTTTATCAGGAAAAAATTGTCCAAGCATAGCCGAATAAGACTTCATGCCTTTCGATTGAGCTTCTCCCACTTCATGATGGTCATTGAAGATGATGTCGAAACCACCATCAGTGACGCCTCTACCATAGACGTCGTACTCTTCGGTATTTCATCAACTATCACCGTCCACAGATCCCTATCCACGAGTAGATCCTCCATCTTCAATTTTCATAACTTGAAGCTCTTCTCTCCGAACTTCTCGATTTCAATCCGTGATCCAATCAACATCTCTGATCGTTCATCCTTGAACACAAGGCTCTGATACCAATTGAACGATTTGAGACCTGTCAATCACGCGAATTATAAACAGAAGAAAAAAAGAAGACAAGATTTACCCAGGTTCACCCAAGAGTAGGGCTACGTTCTGCCAGAAGTTTCTTATTATCAACCTCACAAATCTCTCTGTTACAATGTATGCTCAGTACATAAAGAATATTTATATGCAACTTAAGACGTCCTAATTAAGGTCTAATTAGGTTTCCATCTGCTGTAGAACTACGGCTCTTAATGAGCCTAAGCCCAAACTGCCAAGCAAAAAACCAGGCTCAACTCATGTACATGGCCCAAAATTTTCGAGGGCGTTGCCCCTTAATCCCTACCCACTCTATGGGGAAGGCTGTGCGTGCAGTGTGCGTGTTGTGTGCGCTCAGTGTGCGTGCTGTGCGGCTGTGCGTGCTGTGTGCGTGCTTTGTAGGTGCTGTGCGTGCAGTGTGCGCACAATGTGCGTGGGACCCCCGCGTTTGTCCGGGGTTCTATAGATCTGGTCTCATGAAGTATGCACCAACTTTAACAATGATGCCCCAGTTTCTAACAATGGGGGTTCAAGGAAATTGAAACTTTTATCTTAATGTCTTGAATAATATGATTAAAGACAGTAACATAGTGTGACTGATTAAAAGATTATGTAATCTCGAATTCCTTTCCCTCCAAATATGGTAGATAAATGCATTCCATACCTGCTTAAGGATGAATGTGTTGGGATTCTTTCTGGAGTAAAGAGAGGCAACCCAAGAGAGAGTTGAATAGCATCCAAGAAGGGATTTAGGAATGCCAGAAAGTTGCAGAATCTTATGTTAGAATTTTTCTATGTGGGTTACCATTAATTATAGTGGTTTTGGTTTTATAAAACCAGGTCAACAGATTTGGTCCAATGACAAAAGTATGTAAGTCCATTGTTGTTAATTGGTGATCATGTTGTTTGAGATTGTACATATCTTAATATTATTAATATGGGTTAGCAGGTTGTGTAAGTCTTAGTTCAATATGATCCGCAGATGAAAGCGCCCATTTAGACTCTTAGTAACTAGGGTTATTGATGAGTATATAAATAAGCTAGATCCCCTTTTAGACTCCCAGTATGTCTGAATATTCAGTCTTTCTATCCATCTGAGAAAGCTATTGATGTGGGAGTACAAAAAGGAACACCTAATTAACTTCCGTTGTGAGGTAATTTTAGTTTTCACTGTGATGATGACTCAATCAGTTATGCGATTTACTTATGTAATTGTATATGTTCTAATTTCATGTATGATATTATTGTTTATATTTAATTTAATCTTACATATGGTATTAGATTTGCATACATGAATTTAGAACATAATTCAAGAATATTACATTTAATTTTAAATGAAATTGTATTATTTTATATGAAATTATACTATTCAATATAGATTAAAATGGTCCAATCACACTTTAATAATCAAATTAAAAGGACCTAATTTGATGAGAATCAACAAGCACTATTAAAGGATCCATTGCATATTCCAGTTGGGCCAATTACTAGATCAAGATCCAAGAAAGTCAAAGAAGCACTTAATGGGCTGATTCAAGAGATTTGGGCTGAATCTAAAATGGGGCATTCCAAGCTTGGCCCAACAGGAGATGAAAGCATAATAAGTTTAATCCAAGCTATTGATAGTGACATGGGTATGTCCAACATAACAAGAGCCTGCCCAATAATAATCACCTAGTCTCTTGTCAACTAAGTAAGGTGCAAGGTCCAAGCCCAAAGTGGAAGAAGATTTGGATGCAACAGCCTACTGGATTTAGGCTCATCATAACAGGCCCAAACGACATCCTTCTTAAGACTTTCTTAAGTCCAAATTGAAGATCAAATCGTCATCTTTCCAACCAAACAAGTTTCAGCCAATTTGGAGATGTGTACAAGAAGATATGACCGTTTGGATTCTGGTCATTGGGTGCTCCTGAAAATCCGAAATTGTGTTCCTCTTTTTACTTTTGGCCAATTCCTTGATTCCTTGCATGTTTTAGGGATTGTTTCCTTTCATGTTTTATGGATTGTCTCCTTACATGTTTTATGCTGTTTTTTGCTTGTCCTAAGCTTAGAGGGTTGTTCTAAGCTCTATAAATACTTGTGTGTTGTAAGTTGAAAGCATAATAGAATTCATAAAACACTTGAGGTTTGCTTCCTCTATTGGTTCTTCAAAGAACTTTTGAACTTATCAAGGGTTCTTCCTTGTGGCATTCAGCTCCGACTTATCAATC